>JAGKTI010005441.1:19280-45054 GCA_018397915.1 Birgus latro | reverse complement strand
AGACTGACGAGGAGAGTGTATGTGAGTCAGGTGGAGGGGGGGAGAGGGAGGAGGAGGCCAAAGATGAGATGGAGGGATGGAGTGGAGAGGTATATGAGAGAGGGGGGTGTGAGCTGGGAGCTGGGCAGTAAAGTGATGGGGGACAGAGCGACATGGAGGCGATTTGTTTGTGACCACCCCTTACAGGATAAAGGCGTCTGACAATAGATAGATAGATGGACCAGACTGTTATATTTTATGTTCATCTTTAGAGGCATTAGATTCAGTGTCCACTAAGCCCTTTAGGAGAGACCTCTGTGACTGAAGGAATTATTGTTTTTAATATTGTGCTGTATGACATTTATACCTGATAATAGGTACTGGAGAGAGATACCATCATGTGGTGCCACTGACATAACCAGGTGACTTTGCTGTCTGATGATACAAACGTCACTCAACTTTTCGTTGTCCCCTCAACAGGAGGATGGTGAACTTTGGAAGAAGAGCAGCTTCAGCCTGCAGTTCACAGGGTTCATGGCCAAATGATCTTGGGGCCACAACAGTAGTAACAAGAACAACAACCTGTATATTATTCAACATTACTCCTCATACAACTTGCAGATCCACGCAGATCAGACTGAAGCCTTCCTAACTGGGAAGCAGCTGGGTGATGACTCAGTTGTGGTAAATGCGGTGAAGACACTAGGTAGGGAGCTGCAGCCAGATGCCCAACCCCAGGATGCATCGCCAGAATATCGAAGGTCTCTGGCGCAAGGCCTCCTGTTCAAGGTAAGAGTTAAAGTGACCATTAGCTCTGTTAACCCACTGGTATATTTTGTATTTTGTACTCGCTAACTCTGTATGATTTGATTGGATGCATTATGTGTAACGGATCTTGCGACAGGGGTTTCCCATCCCTTTTTAACTTAATAGTCATCCAGTTGACTGTAAGTACAGTGAGCCCTTATGTTTCATGGAAATTGGGTTCATGACTTTATCTTTTGCAGGAAAGCCCAAAATTTCCAAGGAATTATGTCTCACTATCAAGAATTGACCTTTCGCATCAATATATGGGATTCCGGTGGGCAAGACGATCGTCAGCTGTTGTTCGCCATGTTGTTTGCACTGTCCCCGCCAGCTGTGAGACTATGTGTGGTGCTCTGGTAGCGATAGCAGCCATGGTCACTTTTTTTGCCTTTCCCTTTGTTCAGCTGTAGTTCTTATGTGGTCTACCCGTATTATGGCTTCCTATTCATTCTTTGGAGGACCAGGTAATGGTTGTGATGATGTAATACTGGGAAGTTCAAAGGATGGAGGCAAGAAGAGAAAAGACAGTTGTGGGTATCGAGTCCGTGTGACGAGGGAAATTAGACAAAGATTTCTCTGGCTGGCGATCCATTTATTTAATGTTTCTTGACATTTTTATCATATTCATATGGTTGTCAGTTATTCTGGTATCCTGTTTTATGAGAATTATGTCTCAAAAGTGAGAAAAAGAGTGACTTTGGGAGGAACTCTAAAACCAGTTAGATTTTTTACCCTTGAATCGATACTTTTTGGTTTACGAAATTCTGGTTTCATGCCAATCTCATGGTACCAATTAGATGCAAAACTTAAGGGCTCATTGTAATATGAAGTGCATATGTTGGGATGGTTATGTCCATGAAATAGAGTAAGATTTGTGCGACTGAATAGTAAGTGAAATAGTATGTGGCCCATTTCATGGGGCATGCTGCTTTTTTTAGTTCTCTCCCCTCCTCTCCCCCTTTTCCCTGAACCCTGCTTCACCTCATCTTGAGGTGGGAAGAGTGATTGAGATGACAATGATGATTTATTCTTTTGTGTTTTCCTTGTGAATAACACTGTATGTGTCTTGTTTAATCCTGATAATGTTATTTGGTGGCAATGATCTTGTTATTACTTTCCCGTGATTATGTACTGTACTGTATTGAACCTTTTGAATCCAGTGATATATTTTTCATTCTACTCTCAGTATCTCCAGATAATTTTATGCAATTCCAGAGACTTTCTGAACTGTAAGGGTAAGATACAGCCTTCAGTAATACCCTCACTACTAGAGATTCTTCCCAAGGTGAATAATATCCTTTGGTGATAACAGGAATGAAATATAAAAATACTGTATGTCATTGGATTCAAGGAGTTAATGTATCAGTCCATCTACAGACAGTGGTTGGGCTGCTGAGTGACACAGTGAGTGGTGAGGTTCGCAGTGGAGGCACAGTTCTGAAGCGACCCTTGTCATCCAGCCACCAAGACTTTGACATGAACCAGGAGACATGGCCTGTTGGCAAGGGCATCCCCAAGTTGGAGTCATCTATACAAATTTCAGGTACAGTTAAATATGACCGTTTTATGGGATGGTATGCATCACATACGTACTGTATGAATGTTTATGTGTTTGTGGTGGAGTCAGGATTTCAGAGGCCTGATTGGTGCGTGACTTAGAGTGCGATGCATTTAATTGGGCAGACTGAGTTTGAGTCTCCCACTTTTTTTTTAACCTCACCCTGTCCCTAGTTGGGAGAAGAGATCTGGATGATGATGAGAATGAAGATTATGATTATGATGATGTTTTTTGTTGTGGCCCCAAACATAGCTGTATGCAAACCCAGTGGACAGCAGGCTGAGATTGCCTTTCTTCTGCAGACCACCATCCTCCATTTGGGGATTGGAGGGAGTTAAGGGACATTTGTATAACTGATCACTATAGCTGCCCAGTCATATCAGTACCACTACATGAAAGTATCCTTCGAGCTTCAGATACTGTTTATATATGTGCAATTCTTGCAGAAAAGATTATATGTCTGGAAAACATTTGGAGAATTACCTTGAGATGGTTCAGCATGTGGTGAGATGTATTACCTGTTTGTATTTACTTATTTGTAGTATACAGGAATTGAGCTAAGCTCGTGTTGTCTTGTCTCCATATCTACATTTATCTAGTCTAGTTTTAAACACATGAATGTTTTTTGCCTGCACCACCTCTTCATCTAAGTCATTCCAAATACTTATGCTTCTTTTCGGGAAACTGATCCTTTTAAGATCATTAAGACATCTACTTTTCCTCAACTTGAAGTAATGACCTCTTGTTCTTTCATCATCCAACACAAAGAGATCCTTTCTATCCACCCTTTCCAATTCTCTTACTTTTCTAAATATCGTGATCAAGTCACCTCTTTCCCTCCTCTCACACAGTGTTGGTAACTTCAGTTTTTCCAATCGTTCCTCGTAGGTGAGTTCCTTTAAGCATGGTATCATCCTCGTTGCCATTGGCTGAACCCTCTCTAGTTTATTAATATGTTTCGTCAAATGAGGTGACCATACCACAGCCGCATACTCTAGTCTTGGTCTTATCATGGTTACTGTCAACTCCCTCAGCATTTCCTCATCCATATAATTAAGAGCCACTTTCATGTTCGTCAGTAATCCATAAGTTTCTCCAATGATTTTGTTTATGTGCTTTCCTGGTGACAGGTCATCCTGAATAATCACTCCCAAGTCTTTCTCATCTTTTCTCTTACTAATTATCTCATTGCCCATTTTATATGTCCATTGTGGTCTTTTTTTCACTCATTCCCATTTCTAATGTATGACACTTCTTGGCATTAAAATCCATTTTCCAAGTCTGGCTTCAGCTGTGGAGTTTGTCCAAGTCCTCTTGCAGTTTTTTACAACTATCAGTACATTTAATATGTTCCATGATTTTAACATCATCTGTGAACATACTCATGTAACTATTCAAACCCTCTGGCAAATCATTTACATATATCAGAAACATTGTTGGGACTAAGACAGAGCCCTGGGGTACTCTACTAGTCACGTTTCTCCATTGTGACACCTTGTCTCTTATAACTGTGTCGCGCCCTCCCTTAATATAGCAATGATATTTACCTCGGGAATATTATCCTCCCGTATTTATTACTTTGGTAGCATGAAACAAAAGACACTGGCAATGCGCGACTTGGATTTTCACTATTCACATATACTCAGAACTGGGAACTGGAAGAAATGAAAAATGATATGGCTTTTCTAGGCTTTAATTATAAAAAGATATTTACAAAATATTTATACACGTAAAAATCATGAGGTATTTTCCCACCTCGTTTCACTTCATATAAAGTTCCGTGCTAGAAACCGCACTTAATCATCTACACTCAGTTCACTTTATTACTAACACTATATTAATTAATTAAAGCTCTCATAAAAGTTCCGTGCTTTAAAATCAACCTTATATATTTAGTCCTTTAAATACTCACTAGTGCTGTTATAAGTAAAGCACTCTCTTTTATTCACTTATTGATTATGTTACACTGTTACATTAGTACAAGAAACACATTTAAACATTTAAAATCTTCTCTCCTTCTGTTTCTTTCTCAGTAACTAGGAGTCTCTCTACCAGTCCCGACGACAGACAAATAATAGCACTGTTCACAAGTTGTACCCGCGATTACATAAGCCTGTACTTTTACTCACTGTCAACAGAAGTGCTCTCATGTCGCCCCTGGAACTCTACTTCCTTTCGGCTTCAGTTACGTCCTCGTGACGTTTCACTGCCCCCCAGGCTGTGTCCAGGCTGCGTCTCCTCGCCACGACGATTCTCTCAGCTCTGAATATCAAACTGTTCTCTCTAACCTATCCTGGCCTCAAGGGTTGCCGATGTTCACCAACAGGTCACATGGTTGCGAGGTGGGTGATGGCCTCACCCACTCATCCACCGCCCTCATCCACACGTCATCCGTGCGTCATCCACCGTAGAGGCCCGAGCAAGTGCAGAATCAGCATGCGTTCCCACAGCGGCAAATGCAAAGCCAGCATGTGTTCCCACCCTCTGCACAACCTCCAACCAACACCACTCCTCTGACTCTCTTTCTCTCTCCTCCTTTCTCTTCAGCTTTCACTTACTTTCTCTCTCAACCTTCCTTCCTTACTCCACCTCCCTATACCTATTGTCCGCAGCTATATGTGGAGCTGACATCAAACTCCCTACTCTCTCTCTTCCATCCGCGTATCACCCTAAACTCACGTCCAGCAGGTGTACTCGTATCCACACCTGTTACAGCTGTGTGTCTGCTTACATCTGCCTGAGGAGAGCCTTGTTGGCTTCCCAACAACTGTTCTCATCTGCCTTCCTATCAGATAATCTCGCATCCACTTTAATAGTTTCCCATGCACCCCTCCAAAGGTCTTCAACTTCCACAGCAATCTCCTATAGCACACTCTGTCAAATGCTTTCTTGACATCAAGATAGACCCAATCTGCCCATCCCTCTCTCTCTTGTATGACATCTATTACCCTACTGTAGAAACTTAACAGGTTAGTAACACATGATCTTCCTTCCCTACAACCAAATTGTCTTGGTGTTATAACTTCATTTTCTTCTAAGTGCTTTACCCATCTTTTTATAATAATTTTATCGCAGATTTTACGAACAATACTAGTAAGTGACACAGGTCTGTAATTGAATGGATCTTCCCTATCTCCTTCCTTGAAGATTGGCACAATACATGCTCTTGTCCGATCTTTAGGTAACTGTCTATTTTCCAGTGAGGTCTTTATGATGACTAAACTGGCCACATTAACTGGTCTGCACATTCCTTCAAGATACATCCGGCCGCACTATCTGGTCCCATTGCTTTTCTCACATCCAAATCCCTCATCAGCTGCAGCACCTCATTCACATCAACTGTAATTTCTGCCATTCCCATCAGCCTGGGTTCCATTTCAGGTTCCCTAAATTCCTCTTCCAACACATAAAGTGACTGCTGCATCGTTTCGTTTCGTTTTTGAAGGCTCCAACATGCTTGCATGCGTCGGCCTTGATCACCTAATGGCGGCTCTCCACGCTGCTCGATCCCTGGCAGCCTCCCTGTTCAGTCCCTTAACCCTTAAGTCACACTTAATGACCTCGTCCCATGTCATTCTTGGTCTACCCCTCCCAACCCCTCCCCCAATATTAACACCTCTCACCCTCTGCACCCAATTATCATCCCCCATCCTCTCCACATGTCCAAACCACCTCAGCCTACCTCTCCTCATCACAACACCAATACACTCCAGTCCCATCCTACCTCTCAACTCTTCCATCGTAAACCCAGCCCCCCCAGGCCTTGCACGCAGGGACGCACTGCACATCCACCTAATCATTGTCATTTCTGTACATTTAAACCTGCGAATATCCTCTTCCTTTACTGCCCAGGTCTCACTACCAAACAGCATCACACTCCTAACACATGCTGCATACAAAGACCCCTTAGCAGGTAAGGAGAGTCCTCTCAGTGTCAGGAGAGGCAACAGCTCCTTGAACTTCTTCCAACCACTTCTCACCCTAGCAACCGAGCTAAACTCCAGCCCCATCTCCGGCACATAACATGTCTCCCAAATAACGAAACTCCTCCACACACTCAAGAGACTCACCTGCAAGTTCAACCCTCTCACGCCTAACAAACTCCACCTGCTCTCCTCGACACGCTGCACACATGAAATCAGCATCATCTTGCAGTCTACCTCTAATACCACTACATCTCTTGTGCACCCACTTATCACAAACACTACACAAGATGGAATTACTTCCCACACCCTTGTGGCAAACTGCACATGGCCACACTCCCTCTCCTCTGATTGTACCGCCACCAACCCTAGATATCATCACTTTTGTTTTATCTGCATTTACCCTTAAGCCCTTGTACCCCATACCATCTCTCCACTTCTTAAATCTTTCTTCTGCCTCCTTTTCATTCTCTGCAATCAACACCAAATCATCAGTATACAGCATCTCCCATGGGAGTCCATCTCTGAAGTCACGTGAGAGGGCTTCAAGCACCATGACAAACAACAAGGGACTCAAAACTGACCCCTGATGCACACCAACATTCACGGAAAACTCATCACTCAAAGCTCCATTCACTCTTACCTGGGTGCGAGCACCCATGTACATGGCCCATAACCACCCTAACCAGCCACTCTTCCAACCTTAGCTTTCCCATTGCCCACTTCACCACCTCTCTAGGGACTCTGTCAAAGGCCTTTTCCAAATCAACAAAAACAAAATACAATTCCCTTTTCTTTCCAATATATTTTTCCTGAAGCTGTCGAACAATGAATGTGGCATCAGTGGTCCCCCTGCCTGGCATAAACCCAAACTGCATCTCATCGATATTCACTCTTTCTCTAATCATACCTTCTAGAACTCTCTCCATTACTTTCATTATCTGATCTAAGAGCTATATACCTCTGTAATTTCCCCTTTCCAGAGCATCACCCTTTCCTTTGTACACATTTACAGTTACACTCTTCAGCCAATCATCTGGGACAACACACTCATATATAATCATATTTATCAGGTCAGTGACTAACCTCACCCCAGTATCTCCTGAGGCCTTCAACATTTCGGCAGTCAACCCAGACACACCTGCCGCCTTCCCCACCCGCATCCTGCCTATTGCCTCACTCACAGTAGCAGCGTCAATCAAAGGCCAAGGGCCAAACACTGGATCAGCTGGCTCCAAACCTTCTCTATCCCCATCAAACTCCTCATTCAACAATTGGCTATAATGCTCCCTCCATGCATCTTTAATATCCTCACTGTTCACCACTGCCCTTCCATCATCATTCTTCACACACTGCTCACCTACAATATCCCGATTATCCCTCTTCACCTGATTTGCCACCCTAAAAATCATATTTTTCCTTTCTCCATGATTTAGATTATCATGTAAAAGTCTCTGTGACTCAGACTTCGCCCTGTATACCTCTCTTCTACCCCTGCGCTTGGCAGCCAAGTACTCCTCCCTGTTACCCCCATTCTTCCATTCCCGGAAAAGCCTTCTTTTCTCCTTAACTCAGCTTCTACACCCTCATCCCACCACCAAGTTACTTAATGTCTTGGTGGGCCTCTTGTCCAACCGCATATTGCATCGGTAACTCTCAAGAGTTTGTTCTTAAGGGCTCTATACTGTTCATTAATGCCTCTATCTACGGCTTCCTGTTCAGCCACCACTCTCCTCATCTCACTATAAAAGGCATCCCTTACTGATTGGTTTCCCAGCTTCCATATGTCCCCCTCCTCATCACTCGTTCCTTAAGCACCATGTCACAAATCAACAGTTTGTGGTGCTGCACACACTCCTCGCTTCCTATAACTTTAACATCCCTCACTAATCTCCTATCAACCCTCCTGACCAGAAAATAATCTATCTGACTACTATTTCCCCTGGACTCGTACGTAATCAACCGGCTGATTCTTTTCATAAAATGTGTGTTGCACACAATCATGTCCATAGCATCCCCAAACTCGAGTATTCTTTCCCCTTCTGCATTCCTCACACCATATGCACATCCTCCATGGACTCCTTCATAACCTTGAACTGCTTCACCCACATGACCATTTAAATCCCCTCCCAGAACCACTACCTCATCATCACCCATACCACTCACTACACGTATTAAATAATCCCAAAACCTATCCTTCTCTGCGTCTTCCAATCCTACCTGTGGAGCATATGCCGATATAACTGAAATCAATTTCTGCCCGATCAAAATTTTCACCACTACTATCCTATCACTTACTCTCATAACATTCATGACATATTCCACCCATTTCTCTGCAACCAACACACCCACACCCCCATATCCGTCAGTTCCCCCCGGCCAGAACAACTTATAGTAGCAATCCTTCCCAACAATCTTTCTGGCTTATCCACCCCTGTACCGGACTTCCTGCAGACATGCCACATCCACCCACCTCCTACTGAATGCCTCAACAACTTCCCCTGCTCTTCCTCTCAAACTTCCCACATTCCACGAACCCACCCTAAACCCCCTGGGTGATTTGCTGTCCTCAGGCTTGCTTTGGTGCTTGTTTTTGTAGTTCATAGTCGGTAAGATAAAGGGGGGTAAACATTCCAAAGGCCCGACCCATTGCACAGACCCAGGTCCAGGCAATGGATCTGGGACCCCTAGCCCACCAGCTTACCAGTGGCTGTGGTAGTGGCCTCGGGGCACCCTGCCAGGACAGCTGCAGGGACACCCTCCAAGTGCGGCTTGGCACTGCAACTACCCCGCCATTATACACCCACTGATAGGGCAGCCTCCTGGGGCGCTACTCCCAGGTTTGGGCCCCTCTCTATTGAGTGGAAGCGGCAGCCTGGGAACCACAATGCCCTGTACCCTCTAGCACAGGTTCGAGCCCCATCTCGCCCCGGACCCATGATGTATGCCAGCGGAACCCCAGTCAAGCCTCCCCCCGAAGTCCGCCACTAGGTAGTGGGGGCAAAGTTTTCTGGCCGCATGCCCTTGCTGGCATCAACCCCTGTAACGTAGTGGGATATGTTGTGTGATATGTAAAGCACATGTGGTGTAGTGCATAGGATAGTTAGAGGAAATGTTTGGGAGAGTATGCTGGTCTACTCTCCATGTTACTGTCACACTGAAAAGGTCAGCAAAGGGGGATGGTTAGGTAGCTAGTGAAACAGGAGCTCCAGCTCTCCCTATCACCAGTATTCCCATTCCCCTTGGGAGTACTACCCTGTTCGGCCCGTGCTACAGCCTCCTCATTATTTGGCACATTTATTCTTCTCTTTTGTAAGTTTCATCTCCATCCCTCAGTCATATTATACTGTCCTTAACTTTCATTTTACCATCTACAAACCCATAAAATAGTTTTGTCTCTTTTCTGCGTTTAGTTACGATATCTTTTTCGTGTTTCTTTTCTTCTTCTCTCCGCACCCTTACGTATTCATTTCTAACCTGCTTGTACTCCTCCCAAGCCCTTTCACTATACCTTCTTCTCACTTTATTCTGTGCTCATTTTCTTACCTCATGTGCCATTCTACATCTATATGTGCATGAGGTGGAAAGGGAGGGAGGGGGAAGGGAATACTGAGGTTGAGATGTCGGGATGGTGTGGAGAGGTATATGAGAGAAATGGTTGTGAATTGCTGAGAGGGAAACCCAGTGGAGGAGGACAGAGTGACAGGGAGGCAATTCATTTGTATCCACCCCTTCCAGGATTAAGTCATCTGAATAGTAAGAGATAGGTCAGTGTGTTCTAGCATCAATTTTTTCAACTGGCACTGTAAATTGTGGGTAATTGGTAAGTCAACTTCATTTATATTTGTGTAGGTGAAGTACGGTGCTGTTGATATTGTGGGTTTGAGTTGATGTGTAATACTGTGGGTTTTTTCTATTCTCAGGTGAGGCAGTGTACCTGGATGACATACCATCGCTTCCCAACGAGGCACATGGTGCCTTTGTCTTATCTGAGTATGCCAATGCCAAGATCAAGCGCATTGATGCCACTGAAGCCCTGGTATGTACTTTTATCTCATTTTTTCTCAAAACTACGGTATCTTTACTCAGGTATGGTGGTAGGTGGGGGCACTCACCATCCACTCACTCAATGTAGTGCTGCTCTCGGGTGTCAGCCCTTCACTTCCTTCCATCCTCTTCTGTCTTTCCATCCTTCATTCTTTCTTCTTCCTTTTGCCTGTGGGTGACTTTACACTCCCTCTTATGTCTTTTTCTTTCATTCTTTCCTCTTCCTTCTGCCTGTGGGTGACTCTGCACAGAGTGACAAGCGAAATAGTTTCTTGTACACCGGGAAACCATTTACTGCGCTGGGTGGTAACCATATAACCGTATTAGTGGTTTAGTGGGTAATTAAGGCACTCCAATCAAATTGAACCTTTGCAGGTTTATATCCAAGGGATGGTTGGGGTTTATTGCTCATGTAATGCCACTCGGGGATGAGTGAGGCTGGTCACTCTCATCTTAAACGTCAGGACCAACTTGCCTAGCCCCGGGCTCCTATGCTCCTCTTGGGGCAACATAGGATTGGATGATGGATGGATGGATGGATCATTGGTTTTACAGTGAGCCATCTTATTGTTTACATTTTATCTAATGACACGCTTACCATCCACTCACTCAATATAGTGTTGCTCTCTGGTGTCTGCCCTTTCCTCTCCTCCCTCCATTCCTTCCATCCACTTCTTGTCTTTCTTTCTTTCATTCTTTCCTCTTCCTTCTGCCTATGGGTGACTCTACATTGAGTGACAAGCCAAATGATTTCCTGTACACCAGGAAACCATTTTGTACGCTGGGTGGTAACCATATAACCAAATTATGGCACCTGGTGGTTAGTGGGTAATTATAGTGCTCCAGTTGGATTGAGCTGGTGAAAGTTTATATCCAAGGGGTGGTTAGGGTTATTGCTTATGTAATGCCACTCAGGGATGAGTGAGGCTGGTCACTCTCATCTTAAATGTCAGAACCAAATTGCCTGGCCCCGGGCTTCTGCGCTTCTCATGGGGCAATGTAGGTTTGGATGATGGATGGACAAATACTTCTGACTGGATATTCCATAATTATGAGGTACAGTATATAGTTCCTTTATGGTTCTTTAAGAAAAAAACTGGCATTTACAAGCATGAAAATTTTACCAGAAAATAAAAGTTTCATCCATTGTGTCAAAATGGAAAGTTGGATTTTTTTTGAGGGGAGGTGGGGGTGGACAATAGTTTGCCTAGCATATCACCACACCTACCTCTCATTTTCCTCTCTGAAGCTCTGGCAGGTACAGTCATAAGCAAATGTTCACTGACATTCCTTTGCCAGCATTGTGTTCTACTTTCCCTTTTTCTTTCTCCTCCCCAGACAACAGATGTCAGTTTATCCTTTCTCATGCTCTTATGTTGTATTTTGCATATTGCTGTCACACAAAAATAGCTCATGTACCACTGCCACAGCCTGCAGAGTATGGTGGTGAATTTTTGCTCATGGCTGTATGGTTTGGGACAAGAGTGTGCTTAATGTTTCATTTTTTCTACTTCATTTTTTGTCTGATATTCATTTGAAAAGAAGTTTACCTGATGTTTCACCTCTTGTACGTCTTGCTTTCCTCAGCCGCTTTATATTCTGAGGTTCAAAGAAGCTGGTATGGTTCACTGTTTATAGATGATCTTTTTTAATATTACGTGTCAGGAAGGAAAGTAACAGACAAGTCCTAAGTGTGGAGGAGATGCAGTGGGATATTTGGCAAGCATTTGTCCCACATTGCACACCTACATTAACCACAAAATCATATCTTTATTCACTGTCCATCTTTACATTTCTCAAATCTGTATATAGCGTCATGACTGCCCACACCAACAATTAACAGTTACCTTATAGACCGTTTCATTTCCTGCTTTGAGTCCCATCTCATACCTTTACTTGGTCTGGAAACGGAAAATACAGATTGGCTGTTACTACAATTACCAGTCGGAATTACATACCTACCTTTCAAGTTCTGTATCGGGTGCAGTATGCAGGAAATTAATAGGTAAATTAATAGATAAAGTTTGCAGTAGGTTGTTGGATGCTCTAGCAGTATGGGTATGAATTTGGATTTAATAATTTCATTATGATGACCTGTTAGTTTAGTTTATTCTAGGTACTTGCAGATGAATTAATTCAGCTTACGCAAGACCTTTTGTATGGAAGGAACTGATGAAGACTACAGTATTTGAAACCTCTAATTTGAAGTATTTACCCCAAGATGAATACAGTTGTTTGGAAAGAGAAAGAATATAATAGGAAACATATAATTGTTTTAATGGGTTTAATGTTACGATTCCTCTACAGGTTGTTCATTTAATTTCACCTGCCTTAAGCTGTGTCTTGTCATCAATTTTAGAGTGTGCCTGGTGTGCTGACCATTGTTATGGCTGGGGATGTGCCAGGAGTCAACAATTTTATTGTCGATGCTGGCCCCAGACCTGATCCTGTAAGTTAAATCTGTTTTTATATGCTTTTCTTTTATCTATGTCCAGATAGCTTTATTCCAGAGGGTTGGCCACAAACCATTCACTGCCATGTCACCTGGTTCTCTGCCATCAGGCTGCCCTCCCTTCATTTCATGTCATTCTATTTCCAATATCTTTCCACCTTATCCTAACTCGTTCACCCCCATTTTCTCCCTCCACATCACTGTCCCCTCCAAGTTAGCATGCAATGTACAATTTGGAAAAATAGGCAGTCCATGTCATAAGTTAAGGATATGATGCAAAATACAGTAAACTTTCATTTTTTGTGGAGGTTAGGGAACAGAAACATCCTCAAATAACTGAAATCCACAAAAAATGAAAACTCATCTTAATGGGTCCCTATAGCCGTGATTTAACTACAGTAAT
This sequence comes from Birgus latro, assembly GCA_018397915.1. Classification (NCBI taxonomy): domain Eukaryota; kingdom Metazoa; phylum Arthropoda; class Malacostraca; order Decapoda; family Coenobitidae; genus Birgus; species Birgus latro. Next base: position 31,885 of record JAGKTI010005441.1, on the reverse strand, counting down.
CGCTCATTTATCTGGACATGTAGTATCCAGACTTGTTCATTATCTGGATACTGGACCTTGGCTCTATTAAACCATTATAAAAAAAAGTCCCCAAGAACTTCGGCCGGCCAGTCGACATGTTCAAACAGTCAGTATCGTGGCTGCTGGGCTGTAGCTGTGCGTGGGAAATAGACCGTAACCCACAACCTGAGCAGAAATGTCCGTCCAAACCCACTTCTCAGTTCCTGTCTTTGTCTCCTTCTTGTGTGGTCATGCTCTAGCAAGCATGGCTGTGATTGTGGTTGCTTTTGTGGTGGTCCCCTACCTTCTTCAGATTGTGGCTCTTCTCTGCTGCATTCTCATGTGTGTGTATGTGATAATGGCCCCACCACCACCTGAGAAGTGGAAGAGGAAGGTTTTGACTCTGGAGAAGAAGCGTGAGATATTGAGCAAGGTTGACGCAGGCGGGACCACAGGACACATACTGTGGAAATATGATCTAGTCCATTCAACACTGTTTGATATAAAGAAGTCAGGGGACAAGCTTATGCGTACAGGCAGGACTTTGGTGAAAGCACACATACCCGCTACGCCATTATCGACTGGTCGATATTGATGTGGTTTCGCCAGCAACGTGCTGCCAGCTTGCTTGTGCATGGGACTGAGTTGAAGGCTGCAGTCAAGAAGTTTGCATGCCTGCACAGCGTGCATGGTTGCAAGGCTTCTGAAGGTTTGCTCTTTCGCTTCAAGTTTTGCCATGGACTTACATGCCGTTAGGCACATGGCACAGCCTCAGACACGGCAGTGGAGGATGTAGACCTGTTTCACCAGAAAGTGCAGTGCCTGATCGAGGACGGGGGCCTTGCCCTTGGTCAAGTCTATAATGCTTATGAAATGGGTCTATCCTACTGCTTATTGCCCACCAACACCCTGGCAGAGGAGAAGGAAAAGAATGTGCCTGGTTACAAGTTAACCAAACAATGTGTGTCTGTTTTGTGGTGTGCAAATGCTAAAGGGATGCACCACCTCAAACCTGTTATTGTTGGGCATGCAAAACAACCACTTTGTCTCCATGGGTTGATGGATAGCCTACCTGTTGTGTGGTACCATTTTGTGAAGGCCTGGTTTACCACCAAGATCTTCAGAGACTGGTTCTGCAGACACTTCATCAAGGAGGTTATCCATTATCAAATGGAGGTCCTTGGTCTCACTTGCGACGAGGTGAAAGCATTCCTGCCCATGGATAGTGCCCCAGTGCATCCGTCTCAGAAGGATTTGGTTGCTGATGACGGGCACATTAGGTGCATGTTTCTGCCACCTAATATGACTGCTCTTATTCATCCAGTAGACCAGGGTATTATTGTGGCTGCTAAGAGACTGTACCGGTGTAGGTTCCTCAGTGAAGTGATGGTTGTGCTGGAGGATGAGGACGGGGCTGAGGACACATGTGGGGAGCAGACTTTGCAGAATCTTTGGCATTATAACCTGAAGTCTGCAGCATTAAACTGGGCAAACGTGTGGATGGGAATCTCTGTGAAAACCCTCGAAAGCGGTTGTTCTCATCTCCTCCAGGGAAGCGAAGCCAAGCACAGCTTTGAGGGGTTTTATGTGGATGATTTCCACCTTCGTCTTCGCACAGCAGGAGAGCAGGTGGACATTGAGAAAAGGAGGGATTGTCTGATTGACGATAGCTGCGATCCTGGTTATCAGACGATGCGTGATGAGGAGGTCGCTGCTGGAGTACGCTGAACATCCGCACTGTGTCAGGGAGTTGGTGCCACTCAGCCTGGCAATGGAGCTGCGGTAAGTCAGGTGTGCTGTGTTCCTCCAGCATAATTGTTGGTCCTATCATCAGACCAGGATTAACCCCTTTATCAAGCCTGCCACCCTGACAAGTGCCAGCCCATTCTCACCACTACCTCCTCCTCCTCCTCCTCCTCCCGCATCAGACCTGCTACCGAGCGCATTGACAGCCATTAAATCTCCGTCGGACGTAAGTTTGTGGGTGTGATCAGAGTCTCGTGAGGCAAGTAGGCCACTATCACTGTGTTGCACGTCCACACTCATCACTCAGTTCCAGCAGGTGGAGGGGGAGGAGGGGTTCTTTGACCTATGCCAAATTCGAAGGGTAGCCCTAAACCACATAGGACAACTGTACACTTGCCGGAGGTGTGCGGCTTACGAAGCCTGTCTGCTGTGCACTAGGTGGTAAGTACCCTAATTGAATGTTGTTTGGCAGGGAACTTTAGGTTTTTTCATGGTTTTCTTTATGCTTAAAATTATTTTGGATATTCCTATGTGTGTTTTGATGTTAAAATATGACAAAATGACCTGAAAACTTTGCCAAAAGTAGGAGGGGTACTGTACATACAGTAGTGTATTGGTAGGGTGTTTTTTTGTTTTATTTTATTCTATTTTTTTTTGCATGGTTTTCTTTGTGTTTAAAATTTTTGTGGATATTCCTATGTGTGTTTTGATGTCAAAGTATAGCAGAATGACCTGAAAACATTGCCAAAATTAGGAGAGGTACTGTACATACAGTATTGTGTAGGTAGGGTGTTTTTTTATTTTTAATGTTTTTTTTTTGTGTGTGTGAGTCTAAAATTATTTGGATATTCCTGTATGCATTTTGATGCCTTAATATGGCAGAATGATATGAAAACAGTGCCAAAATTAGGAGGGGTACCATATATACAGTAGTGTATAGGTAGGGTGTTTTTTGGTTTTCATTGTTTTTTGCATGATTTTCTTGGTGTTTAAAATTATTTTGGATATTCGTATGTGTGTTTTGATGTCTAAATATGCTTGAATGACTGGAAAACACCACCAAAGTAAGCAGAGGCACTGTACAAATTGGTTAGGAATAAGTTGGAGTTTGGGTATAGGTAGGGTCTGGGTATAGTAGGGCAGATATTGTTCATTATCTGCATATTGCCACTACCTGGACATGTCTTTGGCTCTATTATATCGGATAATTTAGGGAGTACTGTATGTGATTGCTTCAGATCCCTTTGTAATGCCCTAAAGCATTGCCAAATGCAGTATTAAAATCTGCTGCTTGAAGTGTATTTTCAAATGAGTTAATATCAAATTTTGTTAAGTCACACATATGACCATACCATCTCAGTACACTCTGCTCGATTCTGGTGTCCACAGACTTCCTCACTCTGCATCTTTCACGAATCACATTGTTTTGTATCCTATCCATTCTCTGTAGTCAACGTACATTCCTCAGCAGTCCCATCTCCACTGCTCCCACTCTTGACTTTTCATTTTCACGCAACACCATAGTCTCACATCCATTTGTTAAAGTTGGCACTAACACTCCTTCATGTAAACATCATATGCAACACTCAAGCCTCTGTCTCTTACCAAGGCCTTCATAGCACCAACTACAGTACTTTTCTTCCTTGTGTCACTCAACGTCTTTTGCACATTTTCCACTCTGCTCTATAACTGTATCCATGTACAGTAATCTCCCTACTATCCGGACGTCCACTATCCGGATGCATCACTATTCGGACATCGTAGGCTGTCCGACCCCCAAAATGCCCCAAAATTTGAAAAAATCCGAAAAAAATCCAATTTTTTTGGACAGTGTTGGTTTGAATTTCCCACGTGCGCCAAACTGCTGTGTTTTCTCGCCTCCTGCCTCTGTCACGGTCTCATTTCCCACTCCGCTCCTGGCTCATCAACACACTCTCAAAATGGCTGCTGAAGTGCTTGGTTTTGTGGTGATACCCTACCTCCTGCAGGGCTTGATGCTGCTCTGCACCTTCATCATGTGTGTGATGATGGCCCCGCCATCTGAGAAGAGGAAGAAAGTGGTTCTGACTTTGGAGAAGAAGAGGGAGGTATTGGAGAAGGTGGACGCCGGGTGCCCGACATCACGGATCCTCCGTGAATTCAACCTCCCTCGCTCCACTTTGTTTGATATCAAGAGACAAAATACAGCAGTACACAGCAGTTTTCACTTCGAAAACCAGACGGAACGTGGAGAGGAAGATGATGTTTACTCCTAAGTATGCTGAGATTGACTAAATTCTCCAGGACTCATCACTAGACCACACGGGAATTTACTGTTATGTACAGTGCAGTGAAGTGATGTGATGCAAGGTTTGCGAAAGAAAACGTTGTGGAAAGTGCTGGTGAGAAGTGCTGGTGAGTGTAAAGTGCACCGGAAGTGCTAAGGTGTGTCAGGTGCAAGGTCTCACTGTCAGAGTCTGAGATGACTGAGCGGGTTATACATCAGGACGGCAGCATCATTCTCGTAAGTACCCTAACTTCATCAAAATTCCTTGTTTTGTTCTTTCCATATCATTAATCTCATGCATAAACTGTGTGAAAGATGATTTCCATAATGATTTTCATGTCTAACCTGTTTTCAGTATACTGTAAATTGGTAAAAAAAATCCCATAAATGTTAATCATAATTTCCTGCTTTCAATTAAATTTTTTCATTCATGGTTTTGAAGTGCACAAGCTATGAAAAAGGTGAATGCCATTGATTTGTGTGTAAGATGATTTCCATAATGATTTTCATGTCTAACCTGTTTTCAGCATGCTGTAAATTGGTAAAAAAATTACCATAAATATTAATCATAATTTCCTGCTTTCAATTTAATTTCTTCGTGCATCAGCTATGAAAAAGGTGAATGCCATTGATTTGTGTGAAAGATGATTACCATAATGATTTTCATGTCTAACTTGTTTTCAGCATGCTGTAAATGGGTAAAAAAATTACCATAAATGTTAATCATAATTTCCTGCTTTCAATTTAATTTTTTCATGCATGGTTACTGCTAGTATTGAAGTGCACCTGCTGTGAAAAAGGTGAATGCCAGTGAATTTCATGTCTGGTCATAACCTAACCTAACCTAACCTAACCTAACCAAACCAAACCTAACCTAACCTAACCTAACCTAACCTAACCTAACCCAACCCAACCTAACCATTTTTCTGGTAACAATTTACATCATTTGCTGTATTTGATGCTTTGTATCCAATAATTTAGTACATAAAATGTGAGAAAAGATGATTTCCATGTCCAATACTTACTTATACTATGGTGGCAAGTTCTGAGCACCTATGCCTTACTCACCTCTAAATCATCATTTTTTGGTTAAAATTCAATTAATTCATGCTTTATGTGCATTATTTATGTGAAAGGGGACCTAAATAAGTGCTATACATGTCCAGTAGGGAGATAGGAAGGTAGTTTTCTGATTTAGGTTAGGTTAGGTTGGGGTCATGAATGACCGGTTCTGGAGCTTCAGGGCCACTATCCGGACAAGACCACTGTCCGGACATGCCTTTGGCTCTATTACGTCGGGTAGTGGAGGGATTACTGTATTTGAACTCTCTCACCACTTCCAGTCTCTCTCCATTCACAGTAACATCACACTGGGAGTTACCTTTTCTCTCGATAATAATAGAGAGGTGAAAAAGGTATATCTGAGTGAAGATGAAGGAGGGAGGAGGCAAGGTAGGCCAAGGAGAAGGTGGAGGGATATGGTGGATGAGTGTGTGAGGAAGAGAGGTATGGAAGTCAGTGAGGCTAGAGGACTGAGAAGAGATCGAGCTGGCTGGATGAATGTTGTGAGAAGAAGCGTATGATCAGGGATTTGGCACCCCTTTTTTAATGTGACAGCGTTCAGATTGACTCTGCCAGATATGTTTATGTGAAGCTACAGAATGTGGCATATCAGATAGTCAGGATTCAGGGGGCTTGAATGATGAGTGAATGGAAGTGTGACCCATTGAATTAGGTAAACTTAGGCTGTCTGGATGTTGCAACTCCTCACCCTGTCCTAGGGTGGGAAAGGTCTGGATGATGATGATGATGAAGTCACTCTCAGATGCTCATTGAAATGATGTAATCAGGGACATGCTAAAAGTTTTATGACAGATTAAGTATTATAAAAAATGTGGCATAATACACTGTGCTCAGACCTTCAACTTGTATTTGCTGCCCAGGTGTTTGCGGGGCAGCGAGTGAAGTATGCCGGTCAGGCAGTGTGCCTGGTAGTGGCAGAGAAACGTGACACAGCCGTGCGTGCTGCCAGGCTTGTGAGGGTTGAGTATGAGGACATCAAGAAGCCAATCCTTACCATTCAGGAGGCACTCGAGCATGAGGAGAGGACAGAGATGGCTGTCAACTTCACCACTGGCAAGAAGGAGCCATATACTTTGGGTGATGCTGAGAGTAAGGTTTACTTTACTCTTTAACACTTATGCACCTTATACACTGCACTGTTGCAACACAGATGATCATTCAGTATAACAATAGATCACTGGGTGTGACCAGTTTAAGTGGCTTGCTTCCTGCAGTCCACAGGGTTTGCACCCAGATGAACCTGGGGTTACAATGGCAGCAACAATAACGAACATTTTGGTGTGGAGAGAGATACCTTTACATGTTGGTACCAATATAATTGGGTGGCTTCTTTGCCTGGTCTTAAAAATATCCCTCAGCTTCCTCCCTGTTCCCTGGAAGGAGGATGGTAAACTGCAGGAGAAGGAAAACTTCAGTCATCAGTCCACTGGATTCATGTTGGTTGAACTGCTACTGCTGTACTCCTACAGTATTTACCACCACTACTACTATTACTACTATGACTTCCACCACAATTACTAGCTACTAGTACTATATTTACCACCACCACCACCACTACCACCCATTTTACCTTTTCAGGTGCCCTGCGTGAAGCCAAGCATAAGTTGGTTGGGGAGTTACATCAAGGCACACAATTTCATCTGACCATGGAGCCCATAGCAGGCCGTGTGGTTCCAATTGAGGATGGTTATGATGTGTTTTCTACCACACAGTGGCCTACCGAGACTCAGTCAGCCGTAGCTCAAGTTTTGTCTGTACCAGCTCACCAGTAAGTTTGAATAGTCACCCCCATTGAATCTTTTGATGTATTTTTCATGTTAGTCTTTGTTTTTGTGGACAGTATTTAGTTTAGAACTCATCCCTAGTGGTGAAGGGATTAATGGAAGCTATACAGTGGCCTCCCAATTATGCAGCAGTTTGTCCACCTAGGGGTACTGTGCAAGCAGATCCCCTGTACGTGGGGATACAGTTTTCCAGTAGAAAAGCTGATGCATTAACCAGACCCTATTCTTGACCCCCACTTTCCTATTGAAGGTTCCTCTTTGACCCCAACTGGAGGACAGATATGATTCCTAAGGACATAGGAAATTATTTAGAGATAAAGTAGAAAGAAGGCAGTAACACTGAAGTGGTTGAAAGGTTTAAATAAGGGAGGGGGGGGAATGGTACACACACGCATGCTTACCATCATCCAGACTCTGTAAAATTGCTTCTTTATTGCTAGTGATAAGGGATTGTGCTTGTTGCCTTTTTGTGATGCCATTTTTTCACACCACACTTAGCACAGGACAGTAAGAGATGCCAGTACCATTGTGCAAAGAATGCACCTACTTCATGTCAAGGAGAAAACGTGGGTCACTATGCAGGTTAAACTTTGGTTCTGGGAAATGTTATACATATAGTATTTGATGTGTGTAGGAACAAGGACACGCCAAGAATTATGGGAGCATCATGGTGGCTACAACGTCATTGCTCAAGCAGTTTGTCTTCAGACAGCCTGGCCAGCCATTGGCATTGGTTGTGGTCTAGTAGGGACCTGCACAATTCACATGCAGTTTTCACTTACTTGATGAGCTTTTGACTGATTTTTTCGTCAGTATGTGTGGAATCCGTGGGTCCTGCATACGGTGTCTGATGTATCTAACTTCTCTGATTTGAAAAATCTTTCTTGAGATTAACAGACTCAGTGAGAGCGCTAGAAAACAGATTTAATATGCATTATCGTACTGATGGGTTAATAGGACTATATAAGTAATCAGGACAGTTGGTGAATGCTTAAGAGCATTTACTGTGTCTCAGTAACTGCCTCATGGATATTAATATGAAATAACATATACAGTACCATGAATACATTAATATACCATGAATACATTAAAGTGTTGGCACTTCAGTAGGCCATTGTAGAACTTTCAGTTTAAATACTCCTATCTGTATATCACCAATATTACTTGGAGGTGAGGACTGTAAAAGCCATAGTGATGACGTTGCAGAATCAACATCAGCGTGCGTCGCATTGGTGGTGGGTACGGAGCGAAAATCAGCCGTGCGAATGTTGTTGCGGCAGCAGCAGCAGTGGCGGCCAGGAAGCTGACCCGGCCAGTCAGAGTCGTCGTTGATCTCAACACTCACATGGCATTGGCGGGATGGAGGGAACGTTTCCTTTCAAAGTTTGAGGTAAGTTCAATATAATCCTTTCAAATTGCAATAATCCGTCAGTCAGCAGTGTAGGTGTGTTCCTAGAAACAACTGTGTTTAGCAAAAATTGCTTTAGTAGATTGGCTTGGGAAGAGGGAAGGGTTCCAGAGGACTGGAAATCAGGTATAATTGTTCCTTTATATAAAGGAAAAGGGGAGAGAGAGAAGTATGTGGTAACCATAGGGGTATTTGCCTTCTTAGTGTGACTGGAAAGATATATGATAGAATACTTATTGACAGGGTTAGGCATATAACAGAGGAGTTAGTTGGAGAAGAACAAGGGGGATTTAGGAAGGGAAAAAGGTGTGTAGATCAGATATTTGTTCTAAGATGTTTAGTGGAGAAGTATCTAGAGAAGGGAAAGAAAGTGCATGCTGCTTTCATGGACTTGGAGAAAGCTTATGACAGAATAGATAGGCAAGGTATGTGGAAGGTATTAAGAATATATGGAGTGGAGGGGAAATTGTTGAGTGCTGTGAAGAGTATGTACGAAGGAGCTAGGGCTACTGTGTGAGTGGATGGTGAGCTGAGTGAGTTCTTTGATCTGAATGTGGGACTGAAACAGGGTTGTGTGATGTCTCCATGGCTGTTTAATATATACATGGGTGGGGTTGTAAAGGAGGTGCAAGGTAGGGCAGTGGATGTGGGAGTGGCTCTAATGAATGAGGGTGAGGTGTGGAAATTCCGGTGTTGTTGTTTGCTGATGATACAGTATTGTTGAGTGAAGATGAATGGGAGTTGCAAGATTTGGTGAATGAATTTGGGACAGTGTGTAAGAAGAGGAATCTGAAAGTCAGTGTAAAACAAGAGTAGAGTTATGGTGTTTGAGAGGAATGAAGTCACAGAATGCACAGTGAGGTTGGATGTTGAGGATATGGAGAACGTAAGTGCATTCAAATACTTGGGTAGTGTGATGAGTAAGGATGGAAGTTTTGGGGATGAAATACTTGAAAGGGTACAGCAAGGAAGGGAGATTGTTGGTTCACTGAAAGCAGTGATGAGAAATAGGGAGGTGAGTATGGAAGTCAAGAAGTCACTGCATGATAGTATTGTGATCCCTACCCTGACGTATGGAAGCGAGGCATGGACCTTGCTAGAGGGTAACAAGTCAAGAGTGAGAGCAGTGGAAATTAGTTACTTGAGAGGAGCATGTGGAGTGACATGGAGGGACAGGTTGACGATTGAAGAAGTGAAGGAACGTTGTGGGGTGGATGTGGATGTGGTTGAGAAGATTAGGAGAAGTACACTGAGGTGGATTGGATATGTGGAGAGAATGGAGAATGAAAGACTGACTAAGAGGGTGTATGCAGGTGGGGTAGAGGGAGGGAGAGGGAGGGGAAGGCTGAGGATGAGGTGGAGGGATGGAGTTGAGAGCTATATGAGGGAGGGGGGAGTGAGCTGGGGGGAGAGTAGGCAAATGGTGGGTGACAGAGTGACTTGGAGGCATTTTGTCTGCGGTCACCCTTTGCGGGATTAGGGCGTCAGGCTATAGATAGATAGTTAACTTCAGTCATCTAATAGCGGCTGTCCATGCTGTTCAGTGTCTACTAACCTCTCTATTCTGGCCCTTACCCTTAATTCACAGTGCATGACTCTGTCCCCTTTCTTTTTTGGTCTGCGTACAGTGGTGGGTGGAGACACTCGCCATCCACTCACTCAGTGTAGTTCTGTTCTCGGGTGACTGCTCTTTCCTTCCTTCTTTCCGTCCTTCCTCTTCTCTCTCTCTTTTCTCCATTCTCTCCTCTTCCTTCTGTCTATAGGTGACTCTGCACTGAGTGGCAAGCCAAATGGTTTCCTGTACACCAGGAAACCATTTACTACATTAGGGTGGTAACCATATAACCAAATTATGGTGCTTGGTGGTTTAGTGGGTAATTAAGGGCTCCAGTCAGATTGAGCCTGTGCAGGCTTGTATCCAAGGGGTGGTTGGAGTTTATTGGTCATGTAATGCTGCTCAGAGATGAGTGAGGCTGGTCACTCTCATCTTAAATGCCAGGACCAACTTGCCTAGCCCCAGGCTTCTACACTCCTTCATGGGTCAACACAGGATTGGATGATGATGATGATGACGACGACGACGACTCAGTGTTATACCTCTCACTCTTTCATGGGGCAACACAGGCTTTGATAATGGTGACGATGATGGTGATGATGACTCACAGAGTTAATACCTCTCACTTTCTCCTCCCTGTTGTCTTCCTCCATCCTCTCCACATGCCCAAACCATCTCAGTCTTCCCCTTCTCATCACATCACTAATATGTTCTAGACCCATCATTCCTCTCAACTCTTCATTTGCAGTCCTAATTCACCTGTCATTCAAGGACACACCACACATTCATGTGATCATATTTGAGCTTGGCTCTCAGTTATCTTGTTTTTGTTTTTTCTTGGAGGGAACAATTTGCAGGATCCTGACCATTGGTTCCTTCTTCCTTGCATAAAATTTCTGTATGGTTAAATCTATGAATATGCTCCTCCTGTACTGCTCGAGTCTCACAACCATACAGCATTACACTTCTAACACATGCTGCATTCAAAACCCTTAGCACAGTGGGATATCCCTCTCAGTGTCAGGAGAGGCAACAACACCCTGATCTTTTACCAACCACTTCTTACCCTTGCTATTGAGTTTGCTCCAGCCTCACCCACAGTACATATCATATCCCCCAATTGACAAAACTCCTTCACACAGTCAAGAGACTCTCCAGCATGAATAATCCTTTCCTGCCTCTCTCCTTTACTTACTGCACATGTCTGTTGTTTTGCACTCTACTTCTAACAATACTACAACTCTTATGCATCCACGTCACATAAACATGGCACAAAATGTAGCTGTTTTCCACACCCTTGTGGGAAACGGCACTTCTGGTATGAGAGCACCACCACTACCCATCCTGGGTATCATCACTCATTTTGTCCGTGTTTACATTTAACCCTTGCCTGCTTCAACAAAAGGCTGTTGTCAGGTAATGAAAAATCATATTTATCACAGCAAAAAATGTATCAAACAGTTTTGTGATGTATTTTGGTGTATCTGATACATTAAATCAGTCCATAAGCAATATAAAGAAATGTAATATATTGAGAAATGCTAATGTGAATGGTATTAGCCCTTACCCTTCACTGCACATCTGTTGCTCAATAATAAATAATGGCATTTTAAATGGAAAACACTGCTGTGTTAATGAATGGCTTTTTTGTGAAAAATGTGTTCAGTGAAAGTGTTAAATGAGGAATTGCCACCTGAGGTTATTGTACTTTAATCCTGTCACTGTATGTGGTTAGATTAGTGTAGTATAAAAAGGGGGTTAGTTCAGCATAATCCTTTCAAAGTATGAGGCTAGTTGAACATAACTGGACATGAATGAGTGAGAGGGGAGGAAAAAGAAACCACTTAATCTTTTCACTCCATCGCTGTCTTTTAAATTTTTGTTGTGCAACCACCAGACAGTTTTTCTTCAAATTAGGACAGACTTATACTACAGAATTGGTTAATGAAAGCATTGTGTAAATCCTCCAGTTCAAAAAGTGTTTCCATTAATCCATTTTTCATCCAGTCCTTTTTCTGCTTCATCTGGAACATAGAGACCAGGGGGTAGGCAACTCACTCCTGACATTTAAAGTGAATGTGATCAGCTTCTTTTAACCCATAGTGCCATTTTGTGGCAGTAAACCCCAACCACCCCTTGAATGTAAACCCTTGTGGGCACCATCCAGCTGGAGTTCATTAACCCACTGGACCACTAGGTGTTATATATATATATATTTTTATGCAAGGAGATGAGGAGAGTGGTGGCTGAACAGGAAGCCGTACATAGAGACATTAATGAACAGTATAGAGCCCTTAAGAACAACCTCTTGAGAGTTACCAATGCAATATGCGGTTGGACAAGAGGCCCACCAAGACATAAAGTAACTTGGTGGTGGGATGAAGGTGTAGAAGCCGCAGTTAAGGAGAAAAGAAGGCTTTTCCGGGAATGGAAGAAGGGTGGTAACAAGGAGGAGTACTTGGCTGCCAAGCGCAGGGCTAGAAGAGAGGTATACAGGGCGAAGTCTGAGTCACAGAGACTTTTACATTATAATCTAAATCATGGAGAAAGGAAAAATATGATTTTTAGGGTGGCAAATCAGGTGAAGAGGGATAATCGGGACATTGTAGGCGAGCAGTGTGTGAAGAACGATGAAGGAAGGGTAGTGGTGAACAGTGAGGATATTAAAGATGCATGGAGAGAGCATTATAGCTGATTGTTGAATGAGGAGTTTGATTGGGATAGAGAAGGTTTGGAGCCCGCTGATCCAGTGTTTGGCCCTTG
>JAGKTI010005441.1:0-14662 GCA_018397915.1 Birgus latro | reverse complement strand
TTCGAGTTGGAGAGTTGGGAACATTTAGCACGGATGAAATTGTTTTTAGCAGAGCGAAGAACAGACTTAGCACGATTCCGGGCAGAAATATATAAAAGGTGTGATTCAGGGGTGGGTTGGCTCCGGTACCTCTTATAGGCCCTCTCCTTGTTGCGGACAGCATTAGAACAAGCGTGATTAAACCAAGGCTTTCTTGCATTAGTCAGAGGATATGAGAAAGGAATGTATGCTTCCATGCCTGAGAGAATAACCTCCGTAACGCGCAAGGCACACTCAGATGGCTCCCGGCCATGGAAGCAATAATCATTCCATGGAAAATCAAAGAAGTACTGCCTGAGGGCCTCCCAATCTGCAGCTCCAAAGTGCCACAGGCGGCGTTTCTTTGGAGGGTCCACAGGCCGTACTGGAGCGATTGGACATGTTAAGGTAATAAGATTGTGATCGGAGGAGCCCAACGGAGAGAAAAGATGAACAGTGTAAGCAGAAGGATTAGTTGTTAGGAAAAGGTCAAGTATGTTGGAACTCTCTCCAAGGCGGTCAGGGATACGGGTAGGGTGCTGTACAAGCTGCTCTAGGTCATTAAGGATAGAAAAGATGTAGGCTTGTTCACCAGGTGGATCAGTGAAAGGAGAGGAGAGCCAAAGGTGGTGGTGAACATTGAAATCTCCTAGAATGGAGATTTCAGAGAAAGGAGAAATGGATAGAATGTGTTCCATCGTAGAAGTAAGATAGTCAAAGAATTTTTGATAGTCAGTAGAATTAGGAGATAAGTAATGTATGCTTCCATGCCCGAGAGAATAACCTCCGTAATGCGCAAGGCACACTCAGATGGCTCCCGGCCATGGAAGCAATAATCATTTCAGGGAAAATCAAAGAAGTACTTCCTGAGGGCCTCCCAATCTGCAGCTCCAAAGTGCCACAGGCAGCGTTTCTTTGGAGGGTCCACAGGCCGTACCGGAGCGATAGGACAGGTTAAGGTAATAAGGTTATGATCGGAGGAGCCCAATGGAGAGAAAAGATTAACAGTGTAAGCAGAAGGATTAGTTGTTAGGAAAAGGTCAAGTATGTTGGAACTCTCTCCAAGGTGGTCAGGGATACGGGTAGGGTGCTGTACAAGCTGCATTAGGTCATTAAGGATAGAAAAGATGTAGGCTTGTTCACCAGGTGGATCAGTGAAAGGAGAGGAGAGTCAAAGGTGGTGGTGAACATTGAAATCTCCTAGAATGGAGATTTCAGAGAACGGAGAAATGGATAGAATGTGTTCCATCGTAGAAGTAAGATAGTCAAAGAATTTTTGATAGTCAGTAGAATTAGGAGATAAGTAAACAGCACAGATATATTTAGTCAGAGAATGGCAGGAAAGCCAAAGCCAGAGAGTAGAGAATTCAGAAGAATTAAGTTCAGGAACACGAGAGCAAGATAGATCGTTGCGTACATATACACAACAGCCACCTTTGGCTTTGAAATGAGAATAGAGAAAGTAGGAGGATACAGAAAAGGGTTTGCTGTCAGTTGCCTCAGACAGCCAGTGTTTCCCAAAGCACTGTGCGACAAGCCATATTATATACTGTAATCCTGGTAACTATTTCCTGTGCTGGATGGTAGCCATATAACAAAATGATGCCTGGTGATTTAGTGGATTAAATGCTCCAACCAGCTGAGACCCACAGTGGTTAACGTCTAAGGGATGGCTGGGTATTATTACTCACATATTGCCTCAGGAATGTGTGAAGCTAGGCACCCTTGCTGTAAATGTCAGGACTGAGTAGCCTAGCCACAGGCCCCAACTACTCCTGATGAGGCAGACAAGGATTGGTTGATGGAGGAATATTAAAATAACCAGTTATAGTCAGACATCCTATTAAAGTATGAGATTAGTTCAACATAACTGGATAGCCTTTCAAAATATGATTATGGGAGAGGATGAAGCCCTTGCAGGTCTCTCGTCAAGTAGTGGCAATTCCTCACATATGAGCAGCCCTACCCAGCCTGACTGTAACGGTTTTGAGAAGCTCTTATCTCAGCAGCCACAGGGCCGATCACTGTGTGGTTTGCACCATACGATAGCCCCATTCTTTAAGATTTGTTTTTGACAGGTTTCATCACATCACGGCTGTGCACGTGGCATGTGACACACGCCAAGTGCATCACATTGAAAATCTTCTAAAGAGGGCCACAGACCAGACAGTTTGCCGTAAAGGCATGAAACTTGGAAGGCAGATAGCCACCAATGTACTCTAGGCATCCTCGGGGTGTAAGACAACATTTCAGTGCTTTCGGATTTAAATGACCTCATTCATACCTTGCCAACAAAGGCATTTTGCTGGTACAGTATTAGTTCAGTGTAATTGAACATTGTTTCCATTACAGTATGAAGTTAGTTCAGTCTAATTAGACTTCATTTCAAAGTATCAGGTTAGGTCAACATAATGGATTATCTTTCAAAGTACTGTACAGTATGATATTTGTTCATCGTAATTTGACTTACTTGTAAAGTATGAGGTTAGTTCAGTACAATTGGACATTCTTTCCAAGTACTGTGTGAGGTTAGTTCAGCTTAATAGTATAAAATATTAGATAATCAGTCTGTTAGTCAGTTAATCATATCTTTATTTCACAGTGTTACTACATAGAAAATGAATGATATACAGTCTGTCCTCCCCTAACGCGGGTATTTGCTTCTGCACCGACCTCGCATTAGGCAAATATTGTGTTACAGGGATCTTGAAAACCCCCATTTCCTTCCACACTGCTGCCCAAACTCCTCTCTTCCCCCCCCTGTGGTGCAATTTTTTGGGCACTCCCCAATTTAAACCTCCTAAAACCATTAATATGGTTATAAAAAAATACATTAGGTCAATAGGACCTTTTTATTTATTGTACCTTATGTGAGGAGAAGAGCAGACACACGTCGACGGAGATGAGGTAGAGGAGGAGAACACACACTAAAATGTCTCGCAACACGAGGCAAGCTAAGGAAGATGGTGTGGGTAGGAGTGGGCCGAGTGGGGAACGCGGGAGGCGGGAGGGAGGTAAGGGGGTCCTGATTGGTTGGATGGCTGGGAGATTGGGAAAGGCGAAGTATGATTGGCAGGCGATGATGTCAAGTATTGTGAGGCTGCGCGCCGCACACCACGTCACAGCCCTCCCAGTTTAAATTACCACATTACGCTAACAGTGCCCACATTAGAATGTTTATTTCCTCCTGCAAAATCATGCCGCATTAGAGCAATATCACGTTACAGCAAACTGCTTTAGGGGAAGACATACTGTAGAAGTTAAAAAAAAACTGTACATTACAAAATCTTCATATATTACATGTTGAACTACAGTGTGGGGCAAAACTACTTAAGATATTCATTTTACATACTCATATCAGTTTTTCTTTTCATATAAAGAACATAGTAGCAGTACCTTTGCTGTGGATAGAACATTCGGTCTTTGTTCATGATTAGCGAGCAGAGGCAACGGCAGCAACAGCATCAGCAGCCAACTAGTCAGAGCCCCCCCCCCCTTTTTTATTTTCTTAAAAAAGATGATTTACATACAAGTTAAAATATACATGTTCCTATTGCCAATAAAATTGTTTATCTATCTATCTGTTGCCTGACGCCATAATCCCGTAAGGGGTGGCCATTTGACTATGAGTTATTTGTTTTACGGGGAGGGGCACTAACCCTCCACCAACCCACTTGTTGATACGTAGGGAGCACATATGGTTTGGTTATATGGTTACCACCCAGCATTGTAAATGGTTTCTTGGCTTACAAGAAACCATTTGGCTTGTCACTCAGTGTAAAGCCACCTGTAAAGGAAAGAAAAGCAATAAGAAGTGACAGGAAAGATAGGAGAAACAGGAAGAGAGGAGGGCAGGCACAGAAAAATAATAATAAAGGGTAAGGAAGAAGTAGGGAGCACTACATCATGTCATTCTATATAATAATAATGTTTATTTAAATTTGTACAATAAAAAATGACTGTTAGTAAAATACAGTATAAAAGAAATAAAGTTGCCTAACCTTAAAATAACTGAATGGTTTTGTCTGCGCTCTTGGTTCTACATCCAGGATATTCGTAATTGAATTACTGTGTATCCAGGGCATAACAGGTAATGTCCACTCCATAGTGTAACTTAAAATAATTAAAAATGTATTTATAAAAGAAACACAGTTTTAAATATGGCAGGTTAAATTTGATGATGGCATTATTAGACTGCATCAACCTTTTGTAATGGCAGCACTGTGTGAAGGCCACATGATGCCTTAGTAACAACTGGATACAGGAGGCAACCACATTATGGTTGCTGGCATAGACTGGTGCTCCAGTCATTCGTTTTAAAGCTTTACTGTAAGCCTCCTCAGATGCTTTAAATATACATGATATTCATGTATCCTTATGGTTTAAGAGAGGTAGACCATAGTCTGGCTTACAGTACGAGTTAAAAAGGAATGAAAACATATTTAATATCTACACCACTAAAATTTCTAAACATGCAATTAAAACTTGAATAAGACTTGTTAAGCCTTTTCTCTACATCTTTGTCATCTTTAAGATCATGCCTGATAATGTGTCCCAGATAGTAACATTCATAGACAAATCTCCAATTCATCGTTGTTTAAAGTTAAATGAGTTATATCATTTTGCATTACCTTTGACCCTAGGAGCATGCATTTTGTTTTATCTTTGTTAATTTTAAGTTTTACATCACTCATCATTGATGAAAATTTAGTATACAAATTATTCATGGTTGTAATGGATTTAACACATAGCACAGTATCAACAGCATAAGCTAGAATATTGATTCTGCTTGCACCAATCATGCACCCTTGGCTCATGCTTGAAATTTCAGATAAAACATTGTCTCTATCTATCTGTCTATTGCCAGATGCCATAATCCCATAAGGGGTGGCCATTTGACTTTGAGTTATTTGTTTTACAGGGAGGGGCACTAACCCTCCACCAACCCACTTGTTGACATGTAGGGAGCACGTATGGTTTGGTTATATGATTACCACCCGGTGTTGTAAATGGTTTCTTGGTTTACAGGAAACCATTTGGCTTGTCACTCAATGTAAAGCCACCTGTAAAAGAAAGAAAAACAATAAGAAGTGATAGGAAAGATGGGAGAAATAGGAAGAGAGGAGGGCAGGCACAGAAAAAGAATGATAAAGGCTAAGGAAGAAGTAGGCAGCACTACATCAAGTGAGTGAATGATGGTCGCCACCACCTACCACTACACATTGTCTCTATGCAGTTTAAATAAGAAGGGAGATAGAGCACCACCTCGTCTAACACTCTGCTTCACGTAACATAGTGCACCCTGCGCCTCCTTCCATTTAATACTAGTCATCTGGTTCCTTAAATAGTGCATAACTATGTACATAGTATATACTGTA
Organism: Birgus latro; assembly: GCA_018397915.1. Lineage (NCBI taxonomy): Eukaryota > Metazoa > Arthropoda > Malacostraca > Decapoda > Coenobitidae > Birgus > Birgus latro. The sequence continues at coordinate 9,266 of JAGKTI010005441.1, read as the reverse complement.
TTTGAATACTCAGTCTTCACATTTTTATCCCTGAAACAAAATGGTTAACTAAATCAAATGCCTTAGAGAGGTCAATAAAAGTTATAATGTCATTATCACCCTTTCTACTGTACTTATTCATTATCTCTTTATGCAAGAAACAAGCGTTTGTCGTAGACATACCTTGTTTGGAAGCCATGCTATCTTGGACATGGGGAAACTTTTTCTTTTCTAAAATAACCAGTATTATCATCTCAAATATTTTTAATATACAGGATGACTACATTATAGGCCTGTAATTATTAGAGTCTGTTACATTAGCTTTACTGTTCTTAACAGTTGGAGTTATTATACCTTTTAAAAGTGACTGTGGTAAGTAGCAATGAGTAAAACAAGCATTAAAAAAACCAGACAAATAAATAAAAAATTCTTCTGAGGTATTCCTTAAAAAAAAGGAGAGGACCCCGTCATGTCCCACCCCGGAATTCAGATGCACTGTGGTCTTCCTCAGCGACACTGCCCACACTCGAGTAAACATTTTTCTTCCATTTTCCCATTTCTCTTTAAAGTTATTCATAAAATAAAATTTTGCTTCCATATCATTATGTTATGCTACTAAAAACTTCTTATAAAATGTTTTTACAGTGTCATTGTAACATTGTTTACCATCAATGATATCTGTGGCTTTCATTTTCCCTTGTTTTCTCTGCACTTCACACCAAAACTGTCTTTTATATCTAAACTTTTCCATAATGCTCTCACATACTTCACTCTGCTCGTCCCTCTTACGGTCATTCAAAGCCTTTTTGAAATCCTTCCTGGAAGCCATCATTTCATTATGTTCAAAAGTCCCTCGTTTTTACCTGTTGCTAACCACCGTAGATATTTCTCTCTGGCTGCTGAAAGCCTGCACTTAATGTGTCTATTCCATCCAAGAATAACCTTATACCGTACTTATTTATCAGTACAGTCATTCTTGTGTACTCCTGTGATGCGCTTGCAAGAGCAGAACCAATACTATTATATAAAAGATCAGTACTCTTAAGGTGAGAGTTATCTCTACAGTCCCTCTTCACACAGATGAGCGGGAAAATCACGAAGCTTACTCAGGTCATCGTCAGCTCGTTCACACATTTCATTTATTTCGTCAGGCCATACTTTATTCCATTTTATTGTATTTTGGGCTTTGTTTACATAAGGAGTAATATGTGCTAATTTACAAGGTTTGTTACTGTTTATTGAGAGTGTAAATGCCATCAGCAAGTGATCTGACCCCATCTTATCAAATAATATATGAAATTTAGAGACACTCATTGCATAATGATCCTTCCCCACCAAATGATCTAACCATCTACTGTAGTGTTACCGTAGCTTATAAATGTGCAAGTACGCCTCTCTGATTTCTCAACTCAAAGCGTCTTAACAGATTTTCCTGCATAAACGTCGAGAGACTACGCCATGCCTGTCCTGAGTGAGGATCCACGTTAAAGTCTCCAATAAAACATATGTACATATGTTGTTAAATTCCATGTCATTTATAATTCCTTCAAGGGCAGCAAGCATCTCTAAGTATTGATTTAATGTGTGGCTCTCTCATATGTCACTATTGAGGTAGACATTCACAAGAGTCTCATTTCATTAACATTAATATAAAAAATACAGTAATAAAGTTCTCATGTAGAGAAATCTGATTAATGAAAATCTATTGACTTTCTTGAATAAAACTGCAAGACACCTCTCAGAATGTCCTGCCATAGCCATTTTCACTCTATCAGACAGAGAGGTGGCCACACCCACACTTTCATAGTTCTCACTTACAAAATCCAGTTTCCATAATTTATCATCCATTGGGAAAGTATAGATCGTATTAGTACTGTAATCTACTCTTTGGAATTGGACATCCTTTCAACATATGAGCATCCTTTTATTAACTGATTGTCAGGTTGGCTTTGATGATGAAGGGAAGCTGTCTGGGCTGAAGGTGGACATGATCTGTGATGGTGGACACGTGGCCAATGAGGTGACCGTTGGGTTCTTGGCCGGTCCAGTACAAAACTCTTATTACATCCCCAACCTGATGTTCCGACCCATCATAGTTACCACTGACACCGCCGCCAACACTTTCTGCCGTACTCCAGGTTTGTATGCACTGGATTTCACTAACATATTGACAAGCACTTACACTGAGCACTGAACACAAACATACATAAGCACACGACAAGCATCTACACAAACACATAATCATCACAGCATTCAAAAACCTCCAGCCAAACAGCAAGCATCATGAACCCACTCCAGTGTCATCCCTTACATTTCACCAACACACAGCCAGTACTCTAGGGTTGTTGTCTGTGCATTTTTTATTCATTGTCTGTTTAGCTACCATCCATTCCTTTTTTTGACTCATCAGGAGTGTAGGGGCACAGAGCTAGGCTTCTCAGTCCCAACATTAAAGACAAGGATAACCAGCTTCACTTGCCTGTCAGTGGTACTAATTGAACAGTAAACTCCAGCCATTCATCAGATGACAACCCTTATGGGCCCCATCTGATTGGAACACCTCAACCCAGTAGACCACCAGGTGTCATTTGGATATTATTATTATTTAGTTGTATTCTCTTGTCATTATTATTTAGTTACTGAAGAGATACATTCTTGTAGTAGCACCAGTATAGCAAGGCAATGTGGTATTATAAACATCAGTCATCACCCTCCCTGTCCCCAAAAATGAGGACAGTGGACCACAGGAGATGGACAGCTTCAACCTGCAATCCACCAATCTCATGTCCACATGAGCTTATCTAAGAATAGCACGCTGTTTCACAAATATATATATATGCACAGAGCCATCTAGGGTTTGTCGTCCTTGCCTTTTGCATCACCTTATTTTCACAAACATAAGTTCATTCGCATTGCCATCACTCTGCGTCACAAACATATGCACAAACAATCAACAGCACATCCATCCAAACCTCGGGCCAGTGGCGTCCTTCATTTCGCATATAGTAAGAGCTCGTTAAGTCAAACTTCTGTAAGTCAGAAACTCCCATTCATTGGATGCAAATTTTACTTGCTTATGACTTGTGGGTGCTCAGTGGTTAACTGTCATCTGCATTTAGTTGCAGTCTGGTTGCCAACATGAATGCACGCACCTGAACATGATTGTGTGCAACGCATATTTTAGGAAAAGAGAGTAGGTTGATTATATGCCAGTCTGGGGAAAATAACAGCCAGATAGACTACTTCATGGTTAGGGGGGGCTGATAGGTGAGGGATGTTAAAGTTATAGGGAGCAAGGAGTGTGTACTGCAACACAAGTTACTGATATGTGACATGATGCTTAAGGAGTGGGTGATGAAAAAGATGACCTATGCACCTGGGAGGAAAATATGGAAGTTGAAAAACCAAGCAGTAAGGGATGCCTTCTACTGCAAGATGAATAGAGTGGTGGCTGAACAGGGAGAGGTTGATAGAAGTGTTAATGAACAGTACAGAATCCTCAAGAACAGCCTCTTGAGAGTTATTGATTCAGTGTGTGGATGGACAAGGGGCTTTCCAAGACATCAAGTAACTTGGTGGTGGGATGAGGGTGTAGAAGCAGCAGTTAGGGAGAAAAGAAGGCTTTTCCGGGAATGGAGAAAGGGTGGTAGCAGAGAGGAATACTTGGCTGCCAAGCATTGGGCACTAAGAGAGGTGTACAGGGCAAAGTCTGAATCTCAGAGACTACTTGATAATCTAAATAGTGGGGAAAGGAAGAATATGACATTTAAGGTGGCAAATCAGATGAAGAGGGAGAATAGGGAAATCATAGGTGAGCAATGTGTGAAGAATGATGAAGGAAGGGTAGTGGTGAATGGGGATATTAAAGATGCCAGGAGAGAACACTAGAACCGGTTATTGAATGAGGAATTTAACTGCGACAGGGAAGATTTGGTACCAGCAGATCCAGTGTTTGGCCCTTGGCCTTTGATTGATGCTGCTACTGTGAGCAGGGCAATAGGCAAGATGCAGGTGGGGAAGGCAACAGGTGTGTCTGGGTTGACTGCTGAAATGTTGAAAACCTCAGGAGATATAGAGATGCAGAGGCGGTAGCTCGATCGGTAGAGAGTTGGCTTGCGGTCCCGTGGGACCCAGGTTCGAATCCTCGCTGGTGGAGGGAACAATTTAAGGATTTGAATTTCATTAAATCAGGCTTTACTGATCTACCAGAAGACCCGCCGACATGTAAAAATGACCCCGCTAATACCAATACACCAGTCCTGTATGAGACAGCCCTAGCATGTATTCAATATGGACGGTGGGTGTTAAGCGCCGAAGTGGTGACATGTAGATTGTAGGAGGACGACTGGGCCTTGATAGCAGGCTGTGAAGCCTATGCCCAGAGTCGGACACATAAAAAAAAAGTTAAAAAAAAAGGTGGGGAAGGCAACAGGTGTGTCTGTGTTGACTGCTGAAATGTTGAAAACCTCAGGAGATATAGGAGTGGGGTTAGTCACTCATTTGATAAGTACGATTACATGTGAATGTGTCATCCCAGGAGATTGGCTGAAGAGTGTAATTGTAAATGTTTACAGGAGGAAAGGTGATGCCCTGGAAAGAGGAAATTATAAAGGCATAAAGCTTTTGTACCAGATAATGAAGGTAATGGAGAGAGTTCTAGAAGGTATGATTAGAGAAAGAGTGAATATTGATGAGATGCAGTTTGGGTTTATGCCAGGCAGAGGGGCCACTGATGTCATATTCATTGTTCGACAGCTTCAGGAAAAATATATAGGAAAGAAAAGGGAAATGTACATTGTTTTTGTTGATTTGGAGAATTTGGAGGCCTTTGACAGAGTCCCTAGAGAGGTGGTGAAGTGGTCAATGAGAATTCTTGGGATCAAGGAGTGGCTGATTAGGGTGGTTATGGCCTTGTTTGTGGGTGCTCCTACCCAGGTGAGGGTGAATGGAGTTTTGAATGAGTAGTTTTCCATGAATGTTTGTGTGCATTAGAGGTCAGGTTTGAGTCTCTTGTTGTTTATTATGGTACTTGAAGCCCTTTCACGTGACTTCAGATCTCCAAAGGGAGATGTATGGTAATGATTTGATGTCACTTGCAGAGAATGAAAGGGAGGCGGAGGAAAGATTTAGGAAATGGAGAGATGGTATGGAGCACAAGAACTTAAGAGTAAATGCAGATAAAACAAAAATGGTGGTATCTATGGCTGGTGGGGGTACTGTCAAAGAAGATGGAGAGTGGCCATGTGCAATTTGCCACAAGGGGGTGAGAAATAATTCCATCTTGTACAGTGTTTGTGATAAGTGGGTACATAAGGGATAAAGTGGTATTAGAGGTAGACTGTAAGATAATGCTGATTTCATGTGTGCGGTGTGTTGGAGAGAGCACGTGGAGATTATCAGATGTAAAATGATTGAACTTACTGGTGAGTCTCTTGAGTGTGTGGAAGACTTTGGTTATTTGGGAGACATGTTATGTGCTGGAGGTGGGACTGGAGCTAGTTCTGTGGCTAGAGTGAGGAGTGGTTGGAAGAAGTTCAGGGAGCTGTTGCCTCTCCTGACATTGAGAGGGCTTTCCCTCCATGCTAAGAGATCTTTGCATGCAGCATGTGTTAGGAGTGCAGTGTTGTATGGTAGTGAGACCTGGGCAGTAAAGGTAGAGGATATTCACAGGCTTAAACGTACAGAAATGGCAGTAATTAGGTGGATGTGCAGTGCATCCCTGAGTGCGAGGCCTGGGGGGCTAGGTTTATGATGGAAGAGTTGAGAAGTAGGATGGGACTGGAGTTCATTGGTGTTGTGATGGGGAGGGGTAGATTGAAATGGTTTGGGCATGTGGAGAGGATAGGGGATGATAATTGGATGCAGAAACCGAGAAGTGTTAATGTTTGGGGTAGGGTAGCAAGAGGTAAACTGAAAAAAGACCTGAGACTAGGCCATTGAGTGTGACGTCAAGGATAAGTGACTAAATAGGGAAGCTGCCAGAGGTCGAGCAGCATGGAGCGCCACCATAGGTGACCAAGCCAATGCATGCAAGCATGTTGAGGGCTTCAAAAACGAAATGAAATGAAACAACCTAGTGTTCCTCATGAAATAAAATGAACTACCTGCAACATAACTGTAATGAATGCATAAGCAAGTGTAATTACCTATACTATATAAGTTATTGCTAGCTGCGATAGCGAAGCTGGTACAGTATTGTTTTTAGTTTGTGTGTGTGTGTTAGCACAATAACTTTGCAACAGCTCAAGATACCATCACAAATTTTTACAAGTGTTTAATAGGGAAAAAAAGCGATCACAAGTTCGAAATTGGTGAAAGTAGGTCAAGTGGTGTGTGTGTATTACCACAATAACTTAGCAACCACTCAAGATATCATCACAAAATTTTACAGGTGTGTAGTAGGGATGAAAATCTCCGACGATTTCGAAATTGGTGAAAGTAGGTCAAGGTCTGTGTGTCTGTTAGTAAGGTAACTTTGCAACCTCTCAAGATATCACAAAATTTTACAGGTGTGTAGTAGGAATGAAAATCTACATGTTCAAAATTGGTGAAAGTAGGTCAAGGTCAAGGTCATATTCCAAGCCACGCTAGATATGTACCGGCTCACGACTGGTGTGATTTCCCCCTTGGGGGGGCCTCTAGTTAAGTCTTGCAGTTTCTTGTCACCTTTTTGTTTTTTGCATAGTATGTAACCATTCTGCTGTATAGCATGAGGGGGAAAAAATCTTCCTGAAATAGCTGAGTATGAGGGGTTTAATTGCTTTTTTCAACAAATTTATTATAGTAAAAAAGGTCTAATACTCCCCAGGGAAGGGATGGTCACAGATAAGTCAGACTTACAGATAAGTTGAATAGGCTTTGTCCTTAGATAGTCCTACTTAAGGAGGTCTTACTGTACACAACACAAAGTCATCACAGTCATCCTACTTAAGGAGGTCTTGCTGTACACAACACAAAGTCATCCCAGTCATCCAAAACCTCCAGCCAAATAGAATCCTTTGCTGTACACACTTGTGCAACAACACATAGCCATTCAAAACATCCAGCCAAACAGCATCCTGTATGGAGTTCCAAAAGATGTTCATCCTTCAGATATTGCCCTTCCCAGAGAGACACGAGCACATCTAGCCAGACATTAGTGTATCACTGCCCTTCCGTGCCACACAACTAACACTGAATGCAGTACAACTCACAAACAATTCTCTATACCCACACTAAATGCAGCCCTTCACATCACAACACACTTACTTACTTCATGCACCATGCTATCTCATGTAAACTCAACATAAATCCTCTAGGAGCATTTGGTTGAAGTGGCTGGTTTCCTGCAGTGCACTGGGTTCACATCTTGATGAACCTGGGGTTGCAGCGACACAACAACAGCAGTGCCTACTTTTTACATCCACAGATTGCATCATTATTATTATCATGAAGCAACAAAAATTATAATCATGAAGCAGCAAAAATGTATACATACTTCATGCCAGCAGACAACCATCCTCGCTGTGTAAGAAAATCAAGATATGTATTGTACATAATGCTTCACATAGACCACCCTGTACAGTATATGATATTGGATGTTAATATTTTATTCATTCCCCTTGCTGTTAGAAAGGGACCCTTTATATGGTGGTGCCAGGTAGCAGAGGATCTTCACTTTCCTATCTTTTAAACATCTCATTGCCTTCTCCCTGTCTCACAAAAAGAGGATGGTGAACTTTAAGAAAGCAGGCAGCTCAGCAGTCCACTGAGCTCATTTTCAGATGAGCTTGGGGCCACAACAACAACAGCAACAGCAACTTCTTCTCTTCAGGGACAGTGCAGGCACTGGCCACTATGGAGAATGTGATGGAACGTGTGGCTGCCTACCTTGGACGTGATCCCTACCAAGTCCGTCTGGCCAACATGGTTCCCCCTGATGTGCCTCGCCTCATGGCCCCACCCCACAGCAGGAATGTGGTGGCTGAGGACATACTGCCATTGCTACTCCAGAAGGCCTTTTATGCACAGAGGAAGGAGGAAATTGATATTTTCAACAAGGTCAGTGTATACAGTAGTAGTAGCAGTAGTAACTAGCAGTATGGCTCAGGACATACTTGCATTGGTACCCCAGAAAGCCATGTACTCATGGAGGAAAGAAGAAAAGGATATCTTACAGTCACTATCAGCGTATCCATATGCAGTAGTCGTAGTAGTAGTAGTAGTCAGTGCTGGGCAGGTGCGTGAGGACTTGCGCATTTGCGCACCCGTGCTTCCGGTGGATATCGTTTGCACATTGCACACTGCATGAGACCATGCGCAATATTGTGCTTTTGTACATGAAAAGGCAGGTGTGCAAGAGCAAATTTAGTTGCGCTTGCATAATTGAATTTGCGCTTGTGCACCTGCCTTGCGCACCTGTCCTGTGGATTGCGCACTGCGCAGTCCACAGGACACGTGGTCTCGGGAAATGCTCGCATGGCTGGACAAGGGATGGGGGAGGCTCAGGCGGGTCATGAGGGCTGGATTGTTAGGGGGAGGCTGGAGGGTAGTAGCATTTCTTAAAATGCTTCAACAGAGATAATGTATTTTAATATTTTTTAAATTATTATTACAGGGTATTAATAAAAAATAATAAATTAAAAATACATTATTTATTAAGAGTAGCATATGCAGTTCCTTACAAAAATAATTAAAACATATTATTTAAATATCCACAGCCTGATAATTTATTAGGCTGTGGATATTTGATTCAAATAATATGTTTTAATGATTTTTGCAAGGAATTGCAGATGCTGTTGTATATTTGTATTAAATTATTAAATGAAATGTCTTAAGAAAATGCAGATAAAAGTAAAACTGGCAACATCACAGCCTTTGTTTCCCTGTCCCTCTCCGCTCCGCTCACTCGTCTATATGAACTTTCACCGTCCACGAGTTAACAACACCTTGCTCCGGCCAACCGCCTCATTCACTTAGTGTGTGTGAAGTGAATAATTTTATTTCACAGTAAAGAATTTCGATTTAATTTGTCAGTAATAGATGCCCTCAGTACCAGGAGTACTGGCTGTACTGCCCAGTCTTGGCAGCCAGATGCAGAGTGTGAATTCAAATGACCGGGAGAGTGGAAATAAATAAGTTATTTGAGAGGAGCATGTCGAGACAGACTGACAGATGAAGTGAAGGATCATTGTGGTGTGGATGTGAATGTGATAGGAAGCGCTAGGAGAAATACATTAAGGTGATTTGGCCATATGGAGAGGATGGAGAGTAACGAGGAGAGTGTATGTGAGTGAGAGGGAGGGGGA
>JAGKTI010005440.1:0-45061 GCA_018397915.1 Birgus latro | reverse complement strand
TTCGCGGGCTCTTCCGCAGAAAATATGGATAGAGGAACTACTAAACTAAACCAAACAAGAGTAGCAGGAGTGGAGAGAGTGGCAGAGAGGAATGTCCAGGAGCTGAAAAAGGTATGGTCAGTAATTAGAGAGTTACAGGAGCAGACCTTAGAACAGGAGAGAGAGATCAAAGTATTGCAGAGTAAGTTAGAAAAAGTTTGCACACGCTGTGCTGAACAAGAAAGAGAAGTTATAGAATTAACCCTTAAACTGCGGAGTTGTCGGAGGCTTGCCGTGCCCATCCAGCGGGGATATTCGCGCTCCAACTGACTTTTTAAAAATATTTGCCAAAAATCAGTTATTAGTTCTAGAATAATATAATTACATATGCATATGGCACATACCTCCAGCTTTCTCCTGGAATGTTTTTCTAGCACTCGTCGACTACCGCAGGACTTGTGGAGACTTCTGAAGTTGGGTAACTAAGTCTCCACTTTACACTTCCCGACTTCCCGTAATATGAATACCACTGCAAGATATTAACACTAGAAACACTATTCAATTATTTCCAAGTAGTTTGGAATCCATACTCAAAAAAAAAAAAAAAAAAAAAAAAAAAAAAAAAAAAAAAAAAAAAAACACTGTGAAAGCAATGTAAAATACTAGCGCGTGCAAGCCTCCCACTCGCGCTAATTCGCCGCTGGTATTCTGTCATTTCTTACTCATATACACACTCACACTTTATTATTTCTAGTACTTTATTACACTTATATATATCTACAGTCCTTTACCACTTCCCACACAATGTTTAGTAAGGGTAGAGGTCACAGGGCCTTTTATCATGGGCCCAAAAGCGGCAGAAAAGGAGGGGCGCGACTGCGACGTGATTTCACCGTGAAGGACGAGAGCGAACTGACTGTAAAATATGTATCTCGGTAGCCAAGAGTTGAAAATGTCAGCTGCTAATGTATATGCTAAGAAATAAGTCGTAGGAAATCTAGACAATACATAATAAATTAGGTAGTTCCAGGTGAATATAAATATCACTCAGGTTTCTCCCTTCCTTTCTTATATACATTTATATTACAGTACGAGAGTAGCTCATATGGCATACTTCACGGGGAAAAAAAGCAGGGGAAATTAGTGAACGAGTGCAGGTTGGATGTTGCCAAGTGATAATTAGCCAATTCCAGGTGTATAGCACAATCAATTACCTTAATTTTTTTTTATATATATTATTTTGTATAAGAATAGGGCATAGGGCTTATTTCAATGGATGAAAACAGTGGAAAAATCCGGGGAAGATTTACTTAGCGCAGAGCAGCTGAGCAGATAACACGAGAGGGTAATGGAGGGGAGGTAGGGAGGGGAGTCTAGAATGGGGGAAAATGGCTAAATTGTCAACAATGGATGGGAGTACTGATGACATTAGCAGCTCTGACTATTGCTGGACATTGGCAGTGCTGATAGATGATACAAGTCACCACCTGAAAGCCCGGGCGGATTAAAAAAAACACAGAGTCACTGGAGTGACGCCCCGCGGTATGATCCATTGCACCTGACCGTCACGAAAGTGACGACCCGTGGTTTATGGGTTAAAAGCGAGTAATGAATCAGCCTCAAATGAAATAAAACAGCTCAAGAGAGAAAATAAGAGGTTGGAAGAAGAAAGAGACAAGATGAAAAGTAAATTAGATGACTATGAATCAAAATCAAGGATGAAAGAGGAGCACATTAAGGAAATGAAGGAGCAACACAAGGGGTGGAAAAAAATTCAGAAGGAAGGAAATGTAAATTTGAAAGAGATTATAGAACAACAAAACAAGGAAAAGCCAGAGAAGGAAGTGGTTAGGGTACTAAGTAGTGAAGCTTTAGTCAGGGGTGTAGCAGGTAAGAAAAAATGCATGATAATTTCAGGAGTAAAAGAAAAACGTATGACAGTAAGATCAGAATGGGAAAAAGAAGAACTGAGTAAGGTTAAAGAGATAGTATCAGTAGTTATGGAAGGTAATAATGAAGCTCAAGAAGAGACTGAAGAAGTGTTTGGGTTAGGAAAGTACGAGGAAGGAGGGGCAAGGCCACATAAAGTATAAGTCTCAGGTGATGGTAAATGAAATCATCAAAAGAACATGAAAATTATCAGACAAAGAGAGGTTCAAGAATGTTTGGATAAGAGGAGATGGATATGAGGAAGAAAGAGCTAAAATAAATGAGCTAGTAAAGGAAGCCAAGGCAAAAAACGAACAGAGAACGGAAGAAGAGAAGACAGTGTTCTATTGGAGAGTTATGGATCAGAAATTGAGGAAGTGGTACTGACGAAGAGAGGGAGAAGAGGGAATAAAAAACAACGGAAAAAGTTTGAAATTGGCATATACTAATGTTGATTGTTTAATATTGGAAAGGATAGAAATAAACTATTTCTTGAGGGTATATGAATCAGACATTATGTACTTTGTAGAGACGAAGTTAAGAGAGGATACTAATATCCATATGGGAGATGGTAAATACAAATTGTGGAGAACAGACAGAAAAGAAAAAACGGGAGGAGAAGTGATGATAGCAGTGACGAACAACATAAATGTAGATATTGTGGAAATGGGAGAGGGTAGGGCTGAAGTGATAAATATGAAATTAGAAACTGGAGAAAATGGTAAGAGAGAAATTGCAGTAGTATATGTTCCCCCTGACGATGAATACCAGGAGATGTTGTCGGACATGGTTAGTTATCTACAGAAAGTGACTGAGAAAAGCAACAACACAATTCTGATGGGTTATTTTAACTGTGAAGAGGTGAACTGGGAGGAATGGGACTCAGGAGGCACTGAAGATTCATGAGGCACTATATTATTAAATCTAAAAGAATGACCCAATGGGTCAAAGAAGAGAAAAGATTCAGAGGTGATGATACACCAGCAAGATCTGATTTACAGCTATCCAAAGAACCTGACGTAATTGAATCTTTGAAATATCTGTGTCCTATAAGAAAAAGTGATCAAGTGGTCACTGAGATCCAGATGATAAAAGGGAATGTGGTGCCAAGAGATGGGCCTTATAAAGAGGGAAGATATAACTTTGGTAAAGCAAACTTTACAGGACTGAGAAAAATTTTCGAAAATGCAGATTGGAAAAAATTCAGAGAAACAAGAGAGAGAGAGGAAGTGGGATATCTTTCTATACCTCTATAATTCAGGAGTGGAAAAATATGTGACAAGAGTAAGTGGGAAAGAAAACTGGAAGAAGGATTGGTTTAACAGAAGGTGTATGATAGCAATAAAAGAGAGGGACACTGCATGGAACAACTGAAGAAAGAAAGGTAATACTAGAACAAAGGAAGAATACAGAAGACCTAGAAATGAATACACAAGAATATGTAAAGGGGAAGAAAGGAACTTTGAAAAAGGTTTAACTGACAAATGTATGGAAGAACTCAAACTGTTTTGTGGATCTGTCAAAGACAAATTGAAACAAAAGGAAGGAATCACTAAATTGAAGTAGAAGGAGAGGTCTATAAAGATGCAGTAATGCAAGATGAAATGATGAACAAATGTTTCCAATCAGTTTTCACTAAAGAAAGGGATTCTGTGGAGGAGGAAGGAGTAACTGGAAATGTAGTGATAAAAGATATAAAAGTGGAAGTGTAGGAAGTGTATAAACTATTGGAAACTCAAGATGTACAGAAAGCCCCAGGACTGGACAGAATCTCTCACTGAGTACTGAGGGAATGTAGAGAACAACTGGCAGATAAGATTCACAGTTTAATTGTGTGTTCTCTGGAAGAGGGGAAAGTACCTCAGGAATGGAAGGGGGCCAATGTGGTGCCAATTTATAAGGGAGGAAACAAGGAAGAACCCCTGGATTATACATCAGTGTGCCTGACCAGCATGATTGCCAAATTATGCGAGAGAATCCTGAAAGACAGATGGATAAAATATCTGGAGGAGATGAACATTTTGGCTGAAAGTCAGTTTGGATTCAGAAGTGGAAGGTCATGTGTTTCCAACTTGTTCAGCTTTTACTCAAGAGCGATAGACGTCCTACAGGAGAGAGACGATTGGGTGGATTGTGTGCATTTAGAATTGGAGAAAGCCTTTGACAAGGTACCCCACAAGCGACTTACAATAAAACCTCGATATAACGGACTTCAATAGACCGGAATTCGCTTTTATCGGAATCGAGGAGCTACGAGACTAAATTCCTATATATCGGAAAAAGTCTGATAAAGCCAGAAGCAGTCCGGACTGCCTGACCACTTCAGCTATGTTCACCACATTAAGGTAAATAAAAGACATGTTTACCAGTGTACAGTACAGTATTATTTTCTACAATGTTGGTGTGCATCAGGGGTCAGTTTTGTGTCCCTTGTTGTTTATCATGGTGCTTGAAGCCCTCTCACATGACTTCAGAGATGGACTCCCATGGGAGATGTTGTATGCTGATGATTTGGTGTTGATTGCTGAGAATGAAAAGGAGGCAGAGGAAAGATTTAAGAAGTGGAGAGATGGTATGAGGTACAAGGGCTTAAGGGTAAATGCAGATAAAACAAAAGTGATGATATCTAGGGTTGGTGGCGGTACAATCAGAGAAGAGGGAGAGTGGTCATGTGCAGTTTGCCACAAGGGTGTGGGAAGCAATTCCATCTTGTGTAATGTTTGTTATAAGTGGGTGCACAAGAGATGTAGTGGTATTAGAGGTAGACTGCGAGATGATGCTGATTTCATGTGTCCGGCGTGTCGGGGAGAGCAGGTGGAGATTGTTAGGTGTGAGAGGGTTGAACTTGCAGGTGAGTCTCTTGAGTGTGTGGAGTTTCGTTATTTGGGAGACATGTTATGTGCCGCAGGTGGGGCTGGAGTTAGCTCGGTTGCTAGGGTGAGAAGTGGTTGGAAGAAGTTCAGGGAGCTGTTGCCTCTCCTGACATTGAGAGGACTCTCCTTACGTGCTAAGGGGTCTTTGTATGCAGCATGTGTTAGGAGTGTGATGCTGTTTGGTAGTGAGACCTGGGCAGTAAAGGAAGAGGATATTCGCAGGTTTAAACGTACAGAAATGACAATGATTAGGTGGATGTGCAGTGCGTCCCTGCATGCAAGGCCTGGGGGGACTGGGTTTACGATGGAGGAGTTGAGAGGTAGGATGCGACTGGAGTGTATTGGTGTTGTGATGAGGAGATGTAGGCTGAGGTGGTTTGGACATGTGGAGAGGATGGGGGTTGATAATTGGGTACAGAGGGTGAAAGGTGTTAATATTGGGGGAGGGGTTGGGAGGGGTAGACCGAGAAAGACATGGGACGAGGTCTATGAACAGGGAGGCTGCCAGGGATCGAGCAGCGTGGAGAGCCGCCATTGGGTGACCCAGGCCGACGCAGGCAAGAATGTTGGAGCCTTCAAAAACGAAACAAAACGAAACGAATACACCATTTGGTTAATGCAATGAAGTTATAAAACAGTACAGCATCTCAATGGTAGTCAAAACAGTTTATAAACCATCCGTGCGATCTGGACTAATGTCTGATATATCCGAAAAAGTCCGGGTTAGCAGGGGAAAGTCTGGATGTCGCTTTTATTGGAATTTCGCATTTTTTGGAATGGCTTGGGCCCCAATTAGTCCGTTATAGTGAGGTCTTACTGTATGTGGAAACTGGAGCACATAGGAGGGCTGAAGGGAAGCTTTCTAGAGTGGATGAGAGACTTCTTGTGAGACAGACAAATGAGGACAGTAATAAAGGATAGGATGTCTGGATGGTGGGAAGTAACAAGTGGAGTCCCACAGGGCTCGGTGTTAGTGCCAGTAATGTTCCTGATTTATGTAAACAATATGGTGGATGGAATGAACAGTTATGCAAGTCTGTTTGCTGATGATGCAAAGGTCTTGAGGAAAGTAGAAGTTGAGGAAGACCATAAAATGCTGCAGGAGGACCTGGATAGGATTCATGATTGAAGCCGGATGTGGGAAATGAAATTCAACGCAAAAAAATGTAAAATATTGGAAATGGGTAAAAGTACCAAGAGGCCATCACAGAATTATTTGATGGGTAATGAACCAATCACAAAAGTGAGAGAAGAGAAAGATTTGAGAAGGTCCAGGATAGTCTGTCACCTGAAAAACACACTAACAAGAAAGTAAGAGAGACATACAAACTCTTGACTAACATAACAGTAGCAATTCATTACATGGATGAGATGATGAAAAAACTGATAGTGGCAATGATCCACCCCAGGTTGGAATATGCAGCAGTAGCGTGGTCCCCACACAAAAAGGAAGAAAGATATAAACAAGATCGAGAGACTACAAAGAACAGCAACCAAGATGGTCCCTAGCCTGGAAGATCTGTCGTACAAAGAGAGGCTGGAAAAGATGGATCTACCTTCCTTAGAAGAAAGGGGAGGGAGGGGTGACATGATTGCAGGGTTCAGGGCCATGATGGGAGTAGGTAAAATTGACAGAAAAGATCTGTTTGTATGGGATAGAAGAGTAACAAGAGGACACGGAATGAAACTGAAAAAGCCAGGCTGCTTGAAGGATATCAAGAAATATAGTTTTCCATATAGATACATAGACCTGTGGAACAGTCTGGACAAAGAAATCGTCCAGTCTAAAAACTGAAACGAGTTCAAAGCAAAATCTGCTTTATTGAGAAACAGAGATGGGACTCCACGAGCGTAGCTCATTTCCCGTATATCACAACTAGGTAAATACACACACACGCAATCCCCTTCATCCCCCCCTCTTCTCCTCATTCCCCAACCCACTCAGTCCCTCCTCCATTCCCCACCACACTCAGTGATTTTGTTTTTTAAAGTTTTTGGCGATTTACACGAAAACTATCGGTTGTATCAAAATTCCGAAAACACCACTAGAAAGCTCGTAAAAATTTGCATCTAGACATATGCTTTGTTCTTGCTTGGTGTTGGGAAAATTTAGGGCTAGGATGCTGGGAATTCAATTGAAGGTATTTTTTTACTCCCCAACAAGTTTATTCTCACTGCATTTTTGTACTTTTACTCACCAGTTTTGTGTGTTTTTATTAACTTATCTTACAGTATAAACACCAGCAAAGAAGATGGTACCAGTATACAATTTATACCAATACTGTATAACCAATTTCTGGGCGCAAATTTGGCTGTGGAATTGTTTTTCTTTGTGCGTAGGCAGAAGCCCCTATAGCAGGGATGGACACGGGATGGGGAGAGAAGAGATGGGATGGAGGGAGGACCAGGAGAGCTGCATACACCGCCACATCTGCATTCGGACACGCTCGTTTCTAACCTAGGGGGAGGTGAAGAGTTTGGACTAGAGAATCAGTAGTGTTCTGATTGTGAAAATGTTCCCCAATTTCTTTTGTTCAGTGTAGTGAGTACAGTATTCAGTTACTGGTGCATCAGATATCAGGGTATGCCTGCTTACATATACATACTGTATTTGCCGGCCTGTAAGACACACACTAAGACACACACACACACAAAACTGCATCCAATAGGCCTGTATCACGGATGGGAGGTTAAGTGCCGACAGCATGAGGCTTATAGCAAGGGCTTGGGGTGAGATGCTGTTAGCTGTAGTCCACTTAACACAAATACTCAGTTTGTGTTACTAATAATATTATTAATACAGTAATGCAACACAATTTATAACATGCAAAAATAATGTCAAACTTCTAGCAGAACTACTGAAGATGTAAAATAATGGCTAGGCTTCTGGCTGTAGATCGACGAAGCTCAGAACATTTCAGCATAGCTTACTTCCTTCCCCCAGCAAACATAACCTACACAAGGTATTGGTACAGGGCACTTTTTTTATTACAGTATTTACCTTAAGAACTACGCTAATTTTACCACATCAGTATACTAATATGAATGAGGAATGTTCCTAGAAAAGCCAAGGAAATTCTAAATGAATTTCAAACACTAGTCACCATTTGCAATGAGCAGACAAACAATAACAGTGATGGTGCTGCACCCCTATTGCAAAATGCAGCATCATAAAACATCACAGCAGCCACACAGCAGTTTTGAATGTTATTGCTAGTTTTCATAACCAAAATATGTGAATCAGGACACACTGCACAGCTGTTCTGGTCAGAGGTAGAGTTTAAGACATTCCAGCATTTCCAGTTTATTTGTCACTAACCCATGGCTCAAAACCAATGCAGACTGTGCTGTACTATTGCATTCAAGCTCAGTGTCATTGAGTACACAAAGGAACATGGCAACAGGGCAGCAGAGCGGTACTTTTGACTGCCACCAACAGTTAAAATGATACGAACTTGGAGAATACGAGTAGCAGCTGAAAGATGCTGGACACAGAAAACATAATCTCCATACGGGAACCGTAAAAATGCCAAAAATTGAAGAAGAACTAAAAATATGGGTACGATAATCCCTCTATTACAGTCATCTCCCCACTATCCGACGTAATAGAGCCAAAGGCATGTCCGGAAGGTGGTCTTGTCCGGATACTGGGCCCTGAAGCTCCAGCACAAATCATTCCGGACCCTATCCTAACCTAAATAAAAAAAACACATACCTACCTCCCCACCAGACATGCATAGCACTTATTTAAGACCCCATTCACATATATAATGGATACAAAGCATGGATTAATTGAATTTTAACCAGATGATGATGATTCAGAGGTGAGTATGGCAAAGATGTTCACCAGTTGATAGCATAGTGAACATAGGTAACAGACATGAAAATCACTATGATAATCACCTTTTTCACAGTCTATGCACTCAAATATGGGACACAAAGCATGAAATAAATAAAATGTAACCAGAAAAATGATGATTCAGAGATGACTATGGCAAAGATGTTCACCAGCCAATAAAACAGTGAACGTAGATAACAGACATGAAAATCACTATGATAATCACATTTTTCAGTCTATGCACTCAAATATGGGACATAAAGCATGAAATAAATAAAATGTAACCAGAAAAATGATGATTTAGAAGTGATTATGGAAAATATTTGGTAGTTGACAGTGTATTCACATATCCGTGGTGGTTGTTACGATTAATATTACCCCACCTCCAAAGCTCTGACAGTAGTGAAAATGCTCTTGAAGCATGTACAGTAATCCAGTGCTGAACTGCACTTGAATTATGATTGTTTAAGCAAAAATGAACACTACCACCAGCCTTTCTGAGAACCACTTACTCATGACGGCAGTTGAGAGAGAACTGGGGGGAGGGGAAGGGGAGCCTGGAGAGCGGGAAGCTATTGTAAACACAGCTGTTCGGCGCCGCGTGCCAAATTCAAACGTACGGGTCAAAAATAATCAGATTTTTTTCATTTATTTTTTGGGCATTTCTGGGTTCCTAACACCCAAGCCAACGATGTCTGGACAGGGGGGTGTCTGAATATTGGGCGTCCGGATAGTGGAGTGATTGCCGTATCTGCACGTCTATTACCTGGACATTCTATTATGCAGACGCTGTGATCATTATTTGTACATTTTTCCATTTTATCTGGACAAAATGCATGAGTGTGGGTGGAAATTATGGCTGCACAAACATTTTTGCCCAGCCAGGCAGAAATAGCCCAGTGGCGACGCCCTGTCTGGCTGGGCAGTTCACCAAGTGTCTGCTAGAGACCCCCTCGGTCGTTCTCGGTTCCCGTGCAGTGACAGTGTAGTGATCAGCTCCTCTTGGGCGGTTGTTACGGTGGTGCACATGATGACTTTTGTGGTTGTTCCTTACCTCTTTGGGCCTTGCTATTCCTTGCATGCCTCTTCCTAGGGTGTGTGATAATGGCCCCTCCACCAGGGAAACGGAAGAGGATAGTGCTGACTCTGGAGAAGCGGGAGATCCTGGGTAAGACTGATGTGGGATGGTTGAATTGTGAGTGTTGATGTTGAATTTATTCTAGCTTACTGTACTGAACCATGAGTTTATTCTATTTTACCATGACTTTATTCCATTTTACCATTATGTTTTGTGTGCCCACTGCATTTTTCTTCAGCTGTTGTTTTTTTCATGTCACTGCAGTGGTGACTGCTTGTCTGCGGTTGATGGGTCTGCCTGACCATGGTAATTGCTTGGCTGTCATTTATAGGTCTGCTTGACCAGACATTCACATTAAACAACACGAACAAAAGCTGTACGATGTACTGTAGTGGCCTTTTACACTAGCTTTCAATGTAACATATGTAAGAAGGGAGGTCAGGGGAGAAGTCCATTATCCGGATGGATCCATTACCTGAACATGCCTTTGGTTCTATTTTGTTGGGTAACTGAGGGATTACTGTATTAACCCTTAAGTGCCAGATGTTGGTATGGACTGACACTAAAGGGGCAGACGGAGACTTCCAGGTGTCGGTAGGAACTGCAAATGCAATCCTGCCACAGTTTGAATTGCCCGCCATTTGATCTTGTCACCAAAGGGTAGGGAGAGAGTCCCGCCACCCGATGCAAGCGTGCATCAGTCTTCTCAGTGACTTAGCCAGGTGAACAGTGATGTCTTCTGAATCCTCCTCATCCAATTCCATTCCCACCATGTGGACCCGTTGCCTCATCCATCCCTGCCAAGCCTCTGCCCAGGGATATTTGGAAAGGGCTCAGTGATAGTGCAAAAGGGTGTGGCTCGGACACCACTGTGTCTAGTTTACCTAGTAGTGGAGAAATTTCCTCAGAAAATGATGGAAGTTATCACGCTGAGAGCGACGTGTCATGTGTGACCGCTCCTGCCCGTTCTGTGATGTCTGTTCATGCTCTCATACTGCTTCAGGAGACAAGAATAGCCTACGACAGTGACGCCTTTCCATCAGAAGAGGTGGACGATCCCGGAGCTGTAGGAAGCAGAGAAGGTGGTGAGTGTGGAAGTCACATAGGCCATAAATGCCACCGCTGAGCTAGTCCACTTGACTCCCCAGCCAAAGTCGGGGCTGCGCGCGCACACACAGAGACATCCTGCTTCAAGTGTCAAAAGTTACTCATCTTCAAGTCCATACTCATCAATGTGACCACCTGCACACCTGGGGATGCTTTCATTTGCAAGAAGAGTTGGTAAGAATATGGTCTTTAATTTGTTTCCCTAACTTGTATACTTTCTTGGATATGAAGGTTTGAAAAAAAGGATATTTTGGGAAATATGCCCGTAAGGAGACAAAAAATAAGCCCGGCACAAAAGGGTAAAGAAAAAAGTTAGACAGCGGAAAACTCAGTTAGTTGTAATTCCAGGATGCCTAACCTGCCAGCTGCAACCATTAGATGTCTGTATTAACCAGCCTTCTAAAGGGCATTTGCCTTCTTAGTGTAATAGGAAAAGTATATGGTAGGATACTTATACGGAGTTAGGGAAATAACAGAGGCATTAGTTGGAACAGGGAGGTTTTAGGAAGGGAAGAAGTTGTGTAGATCAGATATTCATTTGTAGATCTTTAGTGGAAATGTTTTGAGAGAAGGGAATGAAGGTGTATGCAGCCTTCATGGATTTGGAGAAAGCATATGACAGGGCGGATAGCCAAGGATTGTGGAAAGTATTAAGAGTATATGGAGTAGATGGGAAGTTGCTGAAGGCCGTGAAGAGTATGTATGAGCGTGCTAAGGCTGAAGTGCGTGTGGATGGTGAACTGAGTGAATTTTTCTATTTGAAGGATGGATTGAAACAGGGATGTGTTATGTCTCCATGGATGTTCAATCTGTATATGAATGGGGGTTATAAAAGAGATACAAGGCAGGGAAGTGGATGTTGGAGCGGCCCTAGTGAGAGACGGCAGTGTTTGGAAACTCCCAGTACTGTTGTTTGCAGATGATACTGTGTTGTTAAGTGAAGATGAAGGGGAGCTGCAAGGCTTGATGGATGAGTTTGGGAGAGTATGTCAGAAATGGAATCTAAAGGTGAATGTAGGGAAGAGTAAAGTGATGGTTTTCGAGAGGAGTGAAGTCAGTGAATGTACAGTGAGATTGGATGGGGAGGATATGCAGAATGTGAGTGTGTTTAAGTACTTGGGTAGTGTGATGAATAAGGATGAAAGTTTAGAGGGTGAAGTGCTCAAAAGGGTACAGCAGGGAAGGAAGGTTGCTGGTTCCTTGAAAGCAGTGATAAGAAACAGGGAAGTAAGCATGGAAGTGAAAAAGCTACTACCTGTACATGACAGTACTGTGATACCAACTCTAACGTATGGAAGTGAAGCTTGGACCTCGTTGGAGGGACAGAAGTCAAGAGTGAGAGCAGTGGACATGAGTTATTTGAAAGGAGCCTGTGGAGTCAAATGGAGAGACAGACTGACGAATGAGGTAGTGAAAGAGCATTGTGGTGTGGATGTGATAGGAAGGGTCAGGAGAAACACATTAAGGTGGTTTGGCCATGTGGAGAGGATGAAGAGTGAGAGACTGATGAGGAGAGTGTATGTGAGTGAAGTGGAGGAGGGGAAGAGGGAGGGGGAGGCCAAGGATGAGGTGGGGGGATGGAGTGGAGAGGTACCATATATGAGAGAGGGAGGGGTGTGAGCTGGGAGCACGGCAGTGAAATAGCAGGGGACAGAGCGACATGGAGGCGATTTGTTTGTGACCACCCCTTACAGGATTAAGGCATCTGGCAATAGACAGATAGACTAAAGGATTCATGAAGGAGGAGTGAAACAGATGGGTGCAGTCTTCAGATTTTGAAGTGACGCTGACAGGAGGAAGGAAGAGGCCCACTATTTCAGAAGAAAGAATGAGTTTAAACTCTGTGGTATGCAGTAAAACCAGAAATAGTTGTTCAATCATTTAAAAAGTGTGGTACTAGTAATGACCTCGATTGTACTGAGGACAATTTACTCTTTGAAGACAGTGATGATTCTGTTTCTGATTCAGAGAATACCAGGAGTTGGGAGATTTACTTGGATGACAGCAGTGACAATCAGTTTTCAGGCTTTGGGGATGATGATTAACTGGTACAGGATTTTGAAGATGATGATGATTAAAACATTTATGAGAGGCCTACATTTTTTACTTAGTGACAATCACTGTATTATCAGTTTATATTTGCAGTTTTTTTCCTGTTGCTTGCTGTGTATTAACAGTGGAGCAGATAAATGTGAATTTTGGGCAGAATCGTTCAATTGATGATAAAAGCATGAAATTTGGCATGAATGTTGTGTCTAGGTCACTTTCTAAGAAAAAAGTGCTAGCCATGAAAAATCCCAATATGGCGGCCATTTTTTCCAAAATGGCCACTGCAGCATGTTAAAAAACACTTAATCATAAAAATAGTTCATTTTTTTACATCTTGATGTCATTTTATTGATCTATTTTTTCTCATTCCACAGACAGAGATGGTGCAAATTCATCCAGGAGAAAGAGTGTATGTTGCTCACTACCAGGGCACACTGGTGACAGACACTGCTGTGCAACTCGGCATAGGGTTCAAAGTCGGCTAAACATCAAGTTTAGTATCCCAAATGCTATCTTATAAGCCCTTAACATATAAGATAGCCGCATCTAAACTGACAGGTTGTGCCAGCGCGGGAAAGCTGAGCCAAAGATAACAGGGGAACATTCAACGTTATCTGGATGGTGTACAGATTGCACAGGATTTAACTGACATTGGATGAACGATCGGGTTAGGTGTAGAGCAATTGCATGAACCTAACTGTATCCCATATATCAAAGTGAGCATAAGGTGGTAAAAGGATAAACCCTCGGCCTGTGCCATTTGAAATTCTTAATTGCATGAACCTAACTGTATCCCATATATCAGAGTGAGCATAAGGTGGATAAACTCTCGGCCTGTGATTTGAAATTCTTAACTGCATAACTCTAACTGTATCCCATATATCAATGTGAGCATAAGGCGGTAAAAGGATAAGCCCTCGGCCTGTGCCATTTGAAAATCTTAAACATGGATGCATAATCAAAACAAAAAACTGACTGGAGTAAATGCTGCCTTTGTCAGAAGGACAAAAACAATGAAATGCTAATTTCACCACATACTTCATTCCAAAGGAAACAAGATTATGCTCGTTACAGTAACATTTCAAAAAATGTACCATTGTTTCATGCCATCAATGCTATGCCAATGCTGCTTAATCCTGCAAGGCTAGATGAAAGTGAAGATATAGAAGCCACACTGTTTAAAAAAAAAAGAGCAAAGTATCACAATACCTGCAGATTGCTGTTTAATAACACCAAGCTGGAAAGAGAACAGAAGAAAAGAGTTACACCAAGCACATCAGGTGGGTCAGGTGAGAACCATGGCAAAAGACAAAGAATCTCAGATCCTCCTAAAGTAGAATGCTTTTTGTGTGAGGAAGAAGATGAAATAGCAAATTTATGGAAAGCGATGACTATGCAGCTGAATTAAAGACTTAATCAATGTGCCAAGACTCTCAACCATGGAGAGCTCCTTGCAAAGCTAAGCGCTGGCAGTGATGTTGCTCAGGAGATAAAGTTCGTTTTTCGTTTTTGAAGGCTCCAACATGCTTGCATGTGTCGGCCTAGTTCCATTTATACAAATTAGAAAGAGCACATCTTAATTCAATAAAGCAAGAGGAAGGTTGTAGTAATCTAGGAAAAGTGTTATATCCTGTGGATGGCAAAGTTACCAATAAAGAAACAACACCAGTTATATTTAGGTTGGCTGATCTAGCCTCACTGTACAAGCGTCGCTTAGAACAACTTGGTGTGGATTCCCCATACGTCAACTCAACCAGGTTAAAGGACCAGTTACTCACTAGGATTCCTGAGCTTGAAGCCCATAAGAAAGGATGAGATGTACTTTCATCATTCAAAAAGGATGTAGGCTCAGTTCTTTTTGATGCTTGCAAATATGGTGAAGCTATTCACCTAGCTAAAGCTGCTGATATCATACAGAGAGAAATGCTCAATCATAAGACCTAATTTAGCAAGGACTTGAAAGAAGGGTTTGAAAAAGAAGACATTCCACCAGCACTACTTCAATTTGTGTGTAGCATTGAACCTGGTGTAGATAATACATCACATCTGAGGCATGGTGTAATAAAATCAGACTTGGCTATTGTACAACTTTTGCAGTACAACAGCTACACAAAATATGGGGAATGCGGGTGTGAAAGATAAAAATGGTAGATTACTAGTGAAGAAGGGAGAAAAAGTAAACAGATGGAGAGAACACTTTAATGAACTGTTGAACATAGAAAATGAAAGTAATGAAAGTATAAGTGGCTAGGGAATGGCAAGGAGAAGGAGGGTTGTGAGAAGAGAGGAAGAAATCAGTAGGATGGAAGTGATGGAAGCAATCAAGAAAGTTAAAATGGGGAAAGCCCCAGGAATTGATGGAGTGTGTGGTGAAATGCTGAAGCATGGGGGAGAGACAGTAATAGAATGGATGTGGAAGGTGTGCAGATTGGCGTGGGAGAAGGGTAGAGTCCTGGAGGATTTGAAGTCTGGTATAATTATTCTTCAGTAAAAAGGAAAAGGGGAAAAAGCAGTGTGTGGTAATCATAGGGGCATTTGCCTTCTCAGTGTAATAAGAAAAGTATATGGTAGGATACTTATTGACAGAGTTAGGGAAATAACAGAGGAATTGGAGAACAACAGGGAGGTTTTAGGAAAAGAAGAGGTTGTGTAGACCAGATATTCATTCTTAGATCCTTAAAGGAAAAGTTTCTAGAGAAGAGAATGAAGTTGCATGCAGCCTTCATGGATCTGGAGAAAGCATATGACAGGGCGGATAGACAAGAATTGTGGAAAGTACAGTATTAAGAATATATGGAGTGGATGGGAAGTTGTTGAAGACAGTGAAGAGTATGTATAAGGGTGCTAAGGCTGCAGTGCGTGTGGATGGCAAACTGAGTGTATCTTTCCATTTGAAGGTTGGATTGAAACAAGGATGTGTCATGTCTCCATGGTTGTTCAATCTGTACATGGATGGGGTTATAAAAGAGATACAAGGTCGGGCAGTGGATGTTGGAGCGGCCCTAGTGAGAGAGGGCAGTGTTTGGAAACTCCCTGTACTGTTGCTTGCAGATGATACTGTGTTGTTGAACGAAGATGAAGGGGAGCTGCAAGGCTTGGTAGATGAGTTTGGGAGAGTGTGTAAGAAACGGAATCTAAAGGTGAATGTGGGGAAGAGTAAAGTGATGGTCTTCGAGAGAAGTGAAGCCAGTGAATGTACAGTGAGATTGGATGGGGAGGATATGGAGAATGTGAGTGCATTTAAGTATTTGGGTAGTGTGATGAGTAAGGATGGAAGTCTGGAGGGTGAAGTGCTTGAAAGGGTGCAGCAGGGAAGGAAGGTTGCTGGTTCGTTGAAAGCAGTGATAAGAAACAGGGAGGTAAGCATGGAAGTGAAAAAGCTGCTACATGACAGTATTGTGATACCAACTCTAACATATGGAAGTGAAGTTTGGACCCTGTTGGAGGGACAGAAGTCAAGAGTGAGAGCAATGGAAATGAGTTATTTGAGAGGAGCATGTGGAGTCACATGGAGAGACAGACTAACAAATGAGGAAGTGAAGGAGTGTTGTGGTGTGGTTGTGGACGTGATAGGAAGCGTTAGGAGAAACACGTTAAGGTAGTTTGAGCATGTGGAAAGGATGGAGAGAGAAAGACTGACAAACAGAGAGTGTATGTGAGTGAGGTGGAGGGGGTGAGAGGAAGGGGGAGGCCGAGGATAAGATGGAGGGATGGAGTGGAGAGATACATGAAAGAGGGGTGTGTGAGTTGGGAGAGGGGTAGTGAAATGGCAGGGGACAGAGCGACATGGAGGCAATTTGTTTGTGGCCACCCCGTGCGGGATTGAGGCGTCTGGCAATAGATAGACTGATAGATTAAAAAAAACAGGCATTCAAAAGACCGCAAGACACCATTTGCTGTGCATGTTGGTACGAAAGTATTTGCCAAGACAAGGAAAAGAGAATTAATTGACAAGCTTCATGAGAATGGAATCAGCATACTGTATGACAGTGTTGAAAATATCTAGTCAGTTGGGTGAAACTGTTGTAGACCAATATGTGGAAGAAGATTTAGTGTGTCCACCAGTTTTGAGAAAGGGGCTCTTCACTACCTCAGCAGTAGACAACATAGACCACAATCCAACAGCCACCATAGCAAGTATATCCTTTCATGGTGCAAGTATTTCAATGCTTCAGTAACACCTAAAACACCAAAGACGTTTGAAGATTACACCAGGAATGACATTCTTCCTGAAGACACTACAGTAGTAAACACAAGAGAAGACATCATCTTTGATGTATACTGTCAGTCCAGCCTGAAGTCTGAAGCAAGAACTAAACATGGGAAAGCCATTAGGAGGAGAGTAACAACAAAAAGTAAAACACCATCAAACTGGAGGAGCTTCCTCAGAGACAGCAACAACAAAACAGAACTGTTCCATTTCCTTGCTGGTGCAGTGACTAAAGTGACAAGTAACAAAGTTCTTGTGACAATGGAGGAAAATGCTCTCACAAGTGCCAGTTGCACCAGCACCAGCCTAGAGGAGTTGGCACCTTGTACCCATGAGGAAGCCAACACACGAATATTCTTACATGCCTGGCATGCAGTTAGGGAGGGTTGCAAGTCACTGATGATTGATGATAATAACATGGACACTGCAGTCATCGCCGCATCCCTTATGCCTTGCCTCAAAGCAATAGGCCAGGACAAAATGTGGGTTGTATTTGGCAAAGGGGAGCATACTCGATGGCTTCCTATCCATAACCTTGTTTCCGCTGTAGGACCAGAGAAAACCAAGGGGATGCTTTTCTTACACGCCTTTACTGGATGCGATGTTTTATCAGGTTTCAGTGGCAAAGGGAAGAAAAAAGCATGGCAGACATGGAATGTCTTCAATGAAGTCTCTGCCAGATTTGCAAAACTCAGTCAGTGCCCTTCTGAAATTGAGGAGACTGATTTACAAGTTCTAGAGAAATATGTGGTTCTGATGTATAATTGGTCAAGTACAACTACTTCTGTAGATGAGGCAAGGCTTGAGCTCTTCGCATGAAAGCAGAGGTCATAAGACCTAATCCAACCAACACAAAGTACACTGATGGAACATGCCAAACAAGCTGCCTATCAAGCAGTGTCTCATCTGTCAGCCAGAATCTCAGTTTCCTTCCAAGTGGGGAGGGTCAAAAGAAAACAACACCAGGAAAATTGTGTGGACTACCCTTGAACCCATTTCTACAAGCTGCCATGAACTGACAAATGTAGATGCAAGACAGAATGTGAAGGTGGAAGGTGCAAATGTATAAAGAATAGACTATGCTGTACTCCACTCTGCATTAGCCCCTGTCAGATTTAGTCAGGTGAGTGAGTTAATACCACATTATATATGTATTTTCATATCAAATTCAGTATCGCCATGGCAAAAAACCTATAAAAATTGTCACCATCATACATACATACAACAATATCTCGGCATATATCACATATGAGGGGGTCATCTGGTGGCCATCTTGGAAAATGGTCTCCATATTGGAATTTCAAATGGTTAGCACTTTTTTCTAAAAAAACTAATACAAAATAAATATTTCAGACAATTTTCATGCTTGTATGATCAATTGAACAATTGCATGTGTTATCTGCTCTACTCTCAAAGAAATATTGATACAGTATTTGCTTTTACTTATACATGGGCACAACACTGGAATTTATTTCTGAATGCTTTGTACTAGGTTTTACAGAAATACAGTACTTGTATTTCCTGTGTATGCATGTACTGGTGTTGCAAGATTTCATTCAAATTTACAGTACTGTATTGTTTTTTGTTTCTCGCCTTGTAACAATTTTTACCAAAATACTCTCATTTCCTTTGTGTGCATGTACTGGACTACAGGAATGCTTTCAAATTTATGAAATTGCACGGTATTCTGCTGCTTGTTTTGTACAAGTACATGTACAGTACCCTCGCATCCAGTATGATATTTTCGTCAGACAGTACTAACGTACTGGACTAAACCTGTACTGGACAAACAACAGATCTTATGGAAAAATAAATAATGTCAGACAAGCCTTGAAAAAGTCCTCCCAAAATTCAACTTAACTACATTTTGACACAACTAAAATTTTACCAACCTGTAAGGACAGCGGTGATGGACTTGGGGAGGAAGGGGGAGGGGTTTCCGAGGCTGTAGCGAGGAAGGGGGAGGGGTTTCCGAGGCTGTAGGTGATCCTACCGACCCCCTGGAGGAGGGCCTTCGGGATCCTGAGGAGGCCTCACTGCCTTAACCTCCCTTATAAATCCCTCATTGTCACATATTGACAAATTGTCATCGTCATCATCAGGGGGAAGTGCTGCTGCTCCTGACTGTTGTTGAGGTTCTTCCAAGGCTCTCCTCTCATCATCTCGACTCTCAAAAGAACCTTGTGATGAAGGTCTGCCTCCTTGATTGCAGCCCTGCCTGTGTAAATCCACATGGAACTGGACTGTTTTGCACATTAGCTAACACTTACTGGCAGTGCACTTCATTGCTATCCTGGTTCAGTTCCTCCTTCAGGATCTCCACAGCATGTAAGATGTCCAGTACTACGCGGGTAGTAGTACTGGACGCAACACGTCAATACTAAATAAGAACTCCTCGGATTTGGCCCACTTTGCGCGGCCGATCCATACTAGCCCTAGCAAATCCATACTCCCCCCCCCCGATCATACTGGACCCGAATAGTACTGGACAAATGCATACTGGATGCGAGCATACTGTGCCAGATTTTATAGAAACATTTGCTTTGCCTGGATGACCCATGGCTGTAGGTATTTACCCAGATTTATTGTGCTGGTATTTTGCTGCTTGCTTTGTATGAGTTTTTGCTGATATATCAGAATTAGCTTTGTCTGCATGTATGGTATGGGACTTGTTTACCAACAAGTATTTATGTTTTCTTGCCTGCTATGAATCAGTATTCACTGATACCAGTATATTTCTGTTTAACAATTATGAATTTACCATATGTACAAATGTTATTCCCCTAACTGGCATTAAAATAATTTTCAATAAATGTGTGATGAAATTTAATAAATTTTTCAAAAAAAAAAAAAAAACTGCCACCCACCTGAAGTTTGTTCTATGCAGGTAAGAGTTATCACCAAGGGTCCCCCACTGAGTCATCACCAAGGGTCCCCCCCCCCCTGTATGGGGAGGACAGTTGGAGGGCCTGGACAAACACTCCATAACAAAGATACGGTATCACTTTACTGTACTTAATATCATACACTACACTATTTATTGAGACTTACACTCTTGTTTGGCAATAACAATGGTGTTTCAGTGGTCTTTCATAAATAAAATGAAACGAAAGGCAACGATCACACAGTGTAAGCACTGGGCAGGCATCTTGGCTACATCAGCTGTGTAGAGACCTAAAAAGGGGATGATGGCTATGTAAGTTTGACTCAATTGCCATGCCACAAGTTTCTGCATTTCACAAACAAAAAAATATCACTTCACTTAATATTGCACACTGTGCTATTTCTTAAGCACCTGCATTGTTACCTGGTGACAACAAGAGTGTTTCAGTGGCCTTTCATGCATGTGTAGAGGCTCAAATGAGGGATAATGGTTATGTAAGGTTAACACGATTTCCAAGGCACAAGTTTCAGTACAGTACATCACACACAAAAAAGTATCACTTCACTTAATATTGCACACTGCACTACAGTAATCCCTCAATTATGCGGAAGCTCCGTATCCAATCATGCTCTGTATACAGACACTAAGCCTTGGTTCTATTAGGTCCGTATCTGGATTTATTTGTCTGTAACTGGACATAAAAGTTCCGGCATTGGCAGTCAGCCTATAAAGTATTAAAAAAAAAAAAAAAAAAAAAAAAAAAAACATTGGGTGGCTTGCTGGCCTCTCTGTTCACACGCAGGTAATAGACCATAACCCACAAGCTGAACTAAAATGGCTGTCCGTGTCCCCACATAATGGTTAAAGCAGTCTGGCTGAGAGGATCACTCATAACATACCGCCAGCATGTGAGTAATACCGTCTGCAACCCACAAGTTGACTGGAAATGCCTGTCCACCTCCTCACTGAATGGTTGAAGTCCTCCGGCCAGCCTCACTCCCCCCCCCTCAGTCTCTCCATTGCCTTCCTTGCTTCCCGATGCCAGGGCCCTGGCTTATCTCCTTCCCCTCCCTGTTCCTTAGTTCTACCCCACCATCGTACCGATTACCATCCACCAGTGAGTTTCAAAGTTTTTGGCCACTTATTTGAATACTGGTGGTCGTATCAATATTCTGAAAACCTCACAAGAAAGCTCATGAAATTCTGCATCTAGGCATTTGTTTAGCTCTCACATGGTGCCAGCAATATTTTGCACTAGAATGTTGGGAGTTTACAGTATTTGACGGTATTTTTTACTCCTGAACAAATTTATTCTCAACACATTTCTGTACTCATTAGTACTCATTAGTTTTGTGTCTTTTTATTAGCTTACCACAGAGCATAAACACCAGCAAACATGAAGGTATACAACTTATACCAATACAGTATAACCAATTTCCAGGGGCATATATGATAAAGGATGAGATGGAGGAACGGATGGAGGTACGAGCCAAGTCAGGCATTAAGTGTGCCATAGCCTCATCTCTTGTTTGTTGAAGTAACTGCTAAGATGGACATTGCAGAAACAGAATGGAAAGGTGAAGGGTGGAACCATCAGCGTATGAGTGGATAAGGTTAGATGTACAGCTCAGAACGTCACTGATGAAAAAAAGAAAGTTGGTGATAGGACAGAGCCCTGGGGAATACCACTGTTGATAGAGCTAGGAGAAGAATAGTGGCTGTCTACAACAGCGGCTATAGAACATCCAAAAAGAAAGCTATACATGAAGGCACAGACAGAAGTATAAAAACCGTAAGAGAGCAGTCTGGAAACTAAAGATTTATGCCAGACTCGATCAAAAGCCTTTGAGATGTCAAGTGCAATGGCAAAGCATTCACCGATGTCCTAAAAGGAGGATGACCAGGAGTCTGAAAGGGAGGTGAGAATATCGCCAGTGGAACATCCGTGACAGAACCCATACTGATGATCAGAAAGACGGTTGAGCTAGGAAAGATGCTTTGAAATACAGTATTTCTATTAAGAACAGACTCGAAAACTTTTGAGACATGATGTTAAAGCAACTGGGCAATAGTCAGAGGGTTGAGAATGGTCACCCTTCTTTGGGACTGGCTGAATGAGAGCAAACTTTGAACAAGAAGGAAGGGTACAAGTTGACTGACAAAGACAAGAGTTTGCCTAGGCAGGGAGTAAGCACAGAAGCACAGTTCTTGAGGACAACAGGAGGGACCTCATCAGGACCATATGCCTTGTTAGTATTGAGGCCAGTGATGGCAGAAAATACATTAGTTGAAGAAATTTTTAAGTCAGCCATGAGGAAGTCAGAGGGGGGAAGAGATGGAGGAACAGCACCGGAATGTCTAAGGTGGAACTGGAGGAGAAAGTCTGAGCAAAGAGGTATGCTTTATCAGCAGAAATAGCTACAGAGCTATCAGAGTAGAAAACAGGAGGGAAGGATGATGAGATGAAGTTGTTGGGTTTTTAGCAAGGTGCCAGAAGGAGCGGAAAGAACTCGAGATCGAGAGTTGAGAGCACTTAGTATGGATGAAATTATTTCTAGCAGAGCGAAGAACAGACTTAGCACGATACTGGGTAAAAACATAAAAAAGTTGTGATTCAGGGGTGGATTGACTCCGGTACCTTTTATAGGCCTTCTTGTTGTGCTCAGCATTAGAACAAACGTAACTAACCAAGGCTTTTTTGCATTAGTCAAAGGATATGAGAAAGGAATGTATGCTTCCATGCCCGAAAGAATAACCTACATAATGTGCATGGCTCCTGGTCATGGAAGCAATAACCATTCCAGGGAAAATCAAAGTAGTACTGCCTGTGGGCCTCCCAAACAGCAGCTCCAAAGTGCCACAACCGACGTTTTTTTGGAGGGTCCACAGGCCGTACAGGAGCGATAAGACAGTTTAAGATAATAAAGTTGTGATCGGAGGACCCCAATGGAGAGGAAAGATTAACAGCATAAGCAGGATTAGTTGTGTGGAAGAGAAAAAGTATGTTGGAACTCTCTCCAAGGAAGTCAGTGATACAGGTAAGGTGCTGCACATGCTGCACTGGGTCATTAAGAATAGAAAAGATGTAGGCTTGATCACCAGGTGGATCAGTGAAAGGAGAGGAGAGCTAAAGGTGGTGGTGATGAACACTGAAATCTAGAATGGACATTTCAGAGAAAGAAAAAACTGATAGAATGTGTTCCATCATAGAAGACAGTCAAAAAAATTTTCATAGTCAGTAGAATTAGGGGATAAGTAAACACCACACATTATTTAGTCAGAGAATGACAGGAAAGCCGAAGCCAGAGAATAGAGAATTCAGGAAAATCAAGTTCAGGAACACGAGAGGAATACAGGTCGTCGCCTATACAGTACATACACAACAGCCACCTTTGGTTTTGAAATGAGTATTGGGAAAGTAGGAGGATACAGAAAAAGGTTTGCTATCATTTGCCTCTGACAGCTGAATCTCAATTATGAAAGGAGGGTAAGGTTTAGAGGAAGAGAAGTGGTGCTCAATGGAGAGAAAGTTAGAGGAAAGGCCACAGATGTTGCAGAAATGAAGGAGGAGTGAGTCAGACAGTGGTTCCAGGCAACCTGTTGTCGTCACCAGGAGAGGGGCGGATGGTGTAAACATTTATGGTCCCCCCTCCCCCCAGGGACTCTGGAGGCTTGGTTATTAGATGCCATTTTGGTTTAAATTTTGAAAAGGAAGTGTAGTGTGTGATGTGCTATGTAGTTTGGTGTTGACTGTTAGAGAAACTTGTATTGGAGAGCATGCTGGCCTACTCTCTGTGTTACTGAAACACTGAAAATATACAGTAAAGGGGGATGATCAGGGACTAGTCCCGGGGATACTGATGAAACAGGAGCTCCAGCTCTCCCTGTCATCAGCTTTCCATCCACCTTTGGAGTACTGGCCTGCTCGACTGGTGATACAGTCTACTCCCTGAGTTAGTGTCACTACTCTTACTTCCAACCTGTGATGGGATGGATCACTGAGGGTCCCTGTCAGTTAAGTGATCACCATCGGGATTTTTTTTTAATGTACCAGAGGTCACTACTTCAGGAGGTAACTTGTGTACTTGTCCCACATGGGAAAGTTCCTCATCACAGTGGAGTGAACGAAGCTGGGGCCTGATGGACTGCTGCTTAACCCTGAAACGCATTCAATATTTTTTTGTACGCTACTACATTCGTGGTCACTGTTGTGTACCAATAAAAAAAAAATACCTGGAGTTGTTTTTATTAAACTTAAAAGGTATGGACTTAAAATGTACTCTTAACACTACAGTCTGACAGAAAAAAAAAAAAAAGTGTAATCCTCCAGGTGAAACTCTTTCTTTCGTTTTTGAAGGCTGCACCATGCTTGCATGCGTCGGCCTTTTTGGATTGCAGCGTGTAGCATTTTATGACCGGATGCCCTTCCTGATGTCTACCAATGACCCTTGGGTGGATTAACAATAAAAAAAATGTGTGGCATGATGGTAATAGTAGGCAGCTTCTTACCCTCCCGGAAGAGAGCTCAGAGCTCATATAGTCCAGGCTATGGGCAAGGGCTGAGACCTTCACACTAGCACACACCCATCCCCTTGCTCAAGGGGGATAGTACCCACCCACTTCGTCAGTGAAACTTTTCGCAAACTGAGCGAGGCGCGAACCCCAGTCTACCAGATGGCAGACGAGAGCGTTACCACTTTAAAAATATAGTAAAGACTATAGGCACGAGTAAAATGAATGGATCCCGATGTCCGCTCACGAGTGGGCAGTGGGGGAGTGTGGAGCTCAGCAGGCCAACTCCCAGTCTCCTAGCAGAAAAACATCGATTTTGTCCACGCACTAAATACAGTAGGCACGGAAAGTGTTGACGCCATCTTAAAAAAAGAAAACATTCTTGTGGTTAGCAAGGAGAAACAAATAAATTAACACTCACCATTGAATTTAGTATTTACTGGCATTCCCCTTCACCTTTATTATCTTCTTAAGGCGTCTGGGGAGACTGATGGCGTAGTTTTGCAGAACAGACGGACTAAAACTGCTCCATAGCTGCTTGACTGCAGCCTCAAGTTTAGGCAAAGATGATGTGTCCATACTACGCAGCTGCCGCTTCATGTGCGCCCATAAATTCTCAATGGGACTGATATCTGGGCTGTTTCCGGGCCAATCTCGAATAAAGGGAACCTCACAGTCTGTTAGCCACTGTTTCACTGACTTTGCAACATGTCCAGGGGCAGAATCTTGCATAAATACTCTTGCCTTGGTTTTATCAAAAGAGTCACTTAAAACATCACATAAGAGCTCCAAATAATTGTTCTGGTTCACTTTTTCATTTGCAGGTAGAATTACCAACNATATATATATATATATATATATATATATATATATATATACAGTAGGCGCGGAAAGTGTTGACGCCATCTTAAAAAAAGAAAACATTCTTGTGGTTAGCAAGGAGAAACAAATAAATTAACACTCACCATTGAATTTAGTATTTACTGGCATTCCCCTTCACCTTTATTATCTTCTTAAGGCGTCTGGGGAGACTGATGGCGTAGTTTTGCAGAACAGACGGACTAAAACTGCTCCATAGCTGCAGCCTCAAGTTTAGGCAAAGATGATGTGTCCATACTACGCAGCTGCCGCTTCATGTGCGCCCATAAATTCTCAATGGGATTGATATCTGGGCTGTTTCCAGGCCAATCTCGAATAAAGGGAACCTCACAGTCTGTTAGCCACTGTTTCACTGACTTTGCAACATGTGCAGGGGCAGAATCTTGCATAAATACTCTTGCCTTGGTTTTATCAAAAGAGTCACTTAAAACATCACATAAGAGCTCCAAATAATTGTTCTGGTTCACTTTTTCATTTGCAGGTAGAATTACCAACCTACCAACACCATAATATGTAAAGCAGCCCCAAGCCATGAGTGAGGCTGGGTATTTAACAAACTTGGAAGTGTACTTAGGATCCAGGGGGTCACTGCCTGGTTTGCGGTACACTCGTGATGAAGGGGTACCAGTGACAGTAAATGTTGACTCATCACTCCAAAGCACAGTTTTCCATTGCTCCTCACTCCAGGCAAGATATTTCTTACAAAAATTTACTCTCTTTTTCTTCTGAAGTGCAGTTAGCAGTGGTTTTTTACGAGCACAAAAACTCCTGTAGCCCAGATCGTCATGCAACAGCTGCTGCACACTTCTGACAGACACATCTGCCAGCAACTGTGGGTTCTTTTCTTTTAAATCCCGTGCTGTTAGCCTTGGATCCTTGCTAACTTGCCTTGAGATCAGCTGACGGGTCCTGAAGGTTGTCTTACAAGGTCTCCCAGGCTTGGGAAGTGGAGTGGGAGGAATGGCCTCCCCACTGTCCTTGAACCGCTTCACCAGTCTCTGCACTGTCCTCAGTCTAACACCATCTGATTTGCAATAAATGGGAGTTTGTGGCCAGCTTTGTATAAAGTATGGCCAGCTTTGTATAAAGTAATCACTTCCACATGTTTGTCCTTGCTTGTGGTTACTTTAGGCATGATGAGAATGTGGTAGGTAACCAAATAACTGTGTTATTTGAGTCAAAACATGCCCTTGTGGTGCATCACACACAGAGACAATCCTCCTCCTGTGGCTGCCCAAACATTACTGAGCCTGCTCCTGTGGTGCCAAACCTATCAAGCAGGGTTGCCAGCTCCCGCTGAAAAAGCGTCAGCTCATTTCGCATCACAGGGGAGGGTAGTATTGACCCTACTTCACTTAACACTAAAAAGAATGACGTCGGCAAAAAAAGTCAATACTTTCCGCGCCTACTGTATCTAGTACAGTAACACATTCGTGGACACTTTTATAGCCCACACCTGTGTTATATGAAAAACCTAGCCAAGGAGCGCGCACCAACTTCACTCGACACTGCGAATCATTTTAGTAAGCTACTGAGAACACCACCCACTTGGGCCACATAGGAAGCAAGGGCCATGTGTTCAAAGTTTGCGTGGGTTACAATAGTCTCCTCAAATGCATTCCAAGTGCCAGGCAAGGCTGCCACACCACCCCTGAACATCCATTCTGTGCAATTTCCAAACTGTGTCTACAAAAGCCCCGTTACCTCAATGTACCCATACATAATGTCATGCCTTAGTTATTTATTTATTTGATTACTCATTTTACTTTATTATCTTATCTTTCAGGTCATTCAAACAGGTGGCTCATAGATATAGTATTATAGAATGAAACTTTTCCTTTCCAGGCTTTCCTATGAAGTTCTTCCATGCTGCATGGTGGTCCTTCTCACTTTTTCCTGGAGAGTTTGGAGCTTTATTATCCTTGTCCTTCAGCATGTACAATTAGACTTCGTAGTCCTAGTCTACTACGTAACGAACAGCATCGAAAGGACCATAGGGTCTGTTGCTGTATGCTTTTCTTAGCAACACCTACTCTTGTAGTTTCAACTATTTTCTCCTCCCTTTTAACCAATTTCCTTACATCCTGGTTGATGGTCCTCAGCTCATTTAGCTCTACTCTCATTTCCTCTTTTCTGGCTTTAGCTTCATTACCTTATCACTGTTTTTTAGTACAGTAGAAGGGGTCTGCAACTAGTGCAGAACCGCAACATACCTTTGCATTCCTCCAGGGCTCTGTACAAAGTGTCGCACCTCCTACGTGGTCTTGGCTACCAACCATCATTTTGCATTTACCACAATATTCTGTTTCTTGGTTTTCACTGCAGGTATTGCATAATTGATCCTCATTCAGGAATGCCCAGTAACTGCAACTAGTGCACCTTTTTTTTCTTTTCTGCACAACATTTATGGAATTTCAGTGATCACAGTGTAATGCCGTAATTCTAAGGTTAGTGTAAGTGTAATATAAGTTAGTATAAGTATAATGTAAGTGTAGCATAAGTGTAATATAAGTTAGTATAAGTATAATGTAAGTGTAATGTAAGTGTAGTTTAAGTTAGTGTAAGTGTAATGTAAGTGTAGTCCTGGACCCCTGTTTAATTGATGCAATGTATGGGAAATGGTCATCATATTCATATTTGGGGTTGATCCTAGTTAATGTGTAGCAAGAGTGAAATACTATTAATAGAGTAAGACCGTATAGAGCGTGATGGATGTGCAAAGCAGAATCTGTTTTTGATAAAGAGGCAAAGCAAGTTAATTCGAGGTTAAAATTCGCAATAGTTTGTATTTACACCTTGAATTCAGAATTTTGTAGTTAGGTTTGGTATTGTCATCTTTTTGTACTATATAATAATGAATCTGAGCTTAGGTAAAGTCTGATTATTGATTATAGTCATTTGTAGCCGCGAAATGTATTTATTTTCACTGGCGCCAAGTCACGTAGGACGGACAACTGCGACACATGGTTACAATTAGATAAAACTCGTGAGTTTAGGCTTCGGTAAAAAACTGTCACCCCCATATGACTGCCACAAAATTCTAAACATCGTAAGTCAGTTTGTCCAAGTGTGGCGAAAGTGAATTCCTTGCTGCATATTCTTTGATAGTTGTTATAGTAAATAATCTGAAGAGTAATAAGACGAAGTCAGTTCCGGTGTTGGGACCACAGCAAGCGAGAGCAAGTGTTCTTGTCGGGGACATTCACTTGGAGTCTAGAGAGCACCGTATCAACAGGTCAGTCCAGAGTTTGTTCTTTGTTCCCCCCTTTTGTCTCAATAACTGATCTTCTATATATATATATATGCATAAAGTAAGTTGACTGATAATATTCCCCAACTTCTTTTTATTGACTTGGAGTCTAGAAAGCACGGTATCAACAGATTGCGGGTGTAACGTCGAGGCCTCTAGACACGGTGCTCGTAGGAGCCACGCGGTGCTACTTGCCCCCCACTAGTTCATTTCTTTCTGTATTGTGGTCGATTATGCATTTGTATGGTCCATTTGGAAAAGTCTTTTCTTCTAAAGTGAAGTACTCTAGATAAAAGCGAGTGTGATTTATGAAGACGTATTTCCTAACAAACAGGGTACTACAAACGCTTTGAAGTTTAAATAGTGTCATTCTTGTGCAACCGATCATATATATAACTATATTAATTTATGTAAACCACTGGAAAATTAGGGTGAATATACTAAATCTAGAGTAATTTTTGTTAAGTTGTGACCCCGGGCAATAGAGCTGCGAGTCCATTAGAGACCGTGGAAGTGCAAGTCACGCCCGAATTTGAATTATTCTTTCCTCTTTATTTGTGTACACTGTGTTAGGTTAAGAGATCAAGTTATATGTATAATTAATGTATGTAAATTATTGATCAGGCATAAAATTCATCTGTGTGCAGTATTTTCAACATCTTGTTGAGTGGTAATAGCCCAAGGATCTTATCAGTGTGGTGTTCACACGAGTATAAAACTTTGTACCGGTGATATGTGAGTCAGCCTGATTTTTTTTTTTTCTGTGGAGAAGAGAACATTATTATCCCAGTTATTCTGGAGGAATCAGAGACTGAAGTATAATCTGTGTACTTGTTTCCAATGTTCGAGGGTTAATTTAATTTAATGTTTGTTAAGGTTGGAAAATTATAGATAATCATTTTTCTTATGTGTTTGATCTAAATTCCTCAGGGAAGTTTGATTGTCAGATCGAGTGGCTCGCAAGGTATGTTACTATCTACAGGATTCACGCACTCTAATTTACTCACGCTACCCTGATTACTGTCTCCAGGCCTCAATGTCCCATCTTTTACTGTAACGGGACTAATAATTTCTTTCCTGGCAAACGCTGGGTGGTGGCAGCCTACTACTATTTTTCTTACTTCTGCATTTTGGTATATCTTCCTAGAATTAGTAAATCAATGAGGCCTTCCTAAAAATTCTAGGATCTCTTCCTCGGTAGTAATCAGTAATCAGTAAAATCTAATAAACTATATGGTATCTAAATAGCGTATCGATACACTGGTGTCAAAAGCGATGTGATAGATAAAACTTCTTCATTTTGAGGGAATCAGTAAAATTTTCTCCCTTACACCAGTGTTCAGCGGTGGAATTACTAAATTTAAAGTCGTCGTCAAAAATTAGCACCCTTACACTGGTGTTATAGCGGTGGGATTTCCTTCCCTAAATAGTATGTAAAAATGTTCTCCCTTACACTGGTGTCAAACTGGTGGGATATCTTAAATTTCTATGCGTGCTAAAAATCGCGGCACGCAGCAGCACGTGTTTACCCAGTCACTCTATCCCATTTATATATTCTATCCAAAAGTTCCTGGCTTGACATACTTTTCAACTTTTCAAAATTTATATTCAATGCCATCAGCCCCTTTTTATATCCTTTCATCCATTTGTTATTTCTTGATTCTTTTAATTCTTCCACAATCTCAAATATTAATCTGTAACAGTACTGTATTTTTTTCTTTCATAATACCTTTGATGTACTGTAATTTTCCCCTCATCTTTTTTCTTTTCATGAGTGTAGA
This sequence comes from Birgus latro, assembly GCA_018397915.1. NCBI lineage: Eukaryota > Metazoa > Arthropoda > Malacostraca > Decapoda > Coenobitidae > Birgus > Birgus latro. Next base: position 14,692 of record JAGKTI010005440.1, on the reverse strand, counting down.
TTACCTGCATATATTTTTTTTTTTTTTTTTTTTTTAAGCTTCCTTAATTATTATTTCAATCAAATTGTGGTTTGACACATCTATTTCTTCTTATTTATTTTCATTGATTTATATACAGTATAAAATTAGTGGTAGGTGGTGACAACCATCATCCACTCACTTGATGTAGTGCTGCCTACTACTTCCTTAGACTTTATCGTTCTTTTTCTGTGCCTGCCCTCCTCTCTTCCTATTTCTCCCATCTTTCCTGTCATTTCTTACTGATTTCTTTCTTTTACAGGTGGCTTTACATTGAGTGACAAGCCAAATGGTTTCCTGTAAGCCAAGAAACCATTTACAAAGCTGGGTGGTAACCATATAACCAAACCATACGTGCTCCCTACGTGTCAACAAGTGGGTTGGTGGAGGGTTAGCGCCCCTCCTCGTAAAACAAATAACTCAAAGTCAAATGGCCACCCCTTACGGGATTATGGTGTCTGGCAATAGATAGATAAACAGATAGATAAAATAAAATTTATGGCTCACAACTACAAGACCAATTGCAGTTTTTAAGTCTCCTCATTCCAGAGTACTTTCCCACCCTCACCTTTGATCACTGTCTAGACCTAAGATAACAAGGTTATAATTTTCCACATAACTTATCATATCCCCTCTTCTGTCAATTTCCTGTTTCCCAATGAATTGTGAATGACCATTAAAATTGGACAATTTGCCATTTTGGATAACCATGAATTAGGAAATCTCATTATGACAATTTATAGGTCTCACCTTCTATCTATCTACCTATTGCCAGACGCCTCAATCCCGAACGGGGTGGCCACAAACAAATCGCCTCCATGTCACTCTGTCCCCTGCCATTTCACTACCACGCTCCCAACTCACACCCCCCTCTCTCATATACCTCTCCACTCCATCCCTCCATCTCATCCTCGGCCTCCCCCTCCCTCTCGCCCCCTCCACCTCACTCACATACGCTCTTCTCGTCAATCTTTCACTCTCCATCCTCTCCACATGCCCAAACCACCTTAACGTGTTTCTCCTAACGCTTCCCATCACATCCTCAACCACACCACAACGTTCCTTCACTTCCTCATTTGTTAGTCTGTCTCTCCATGTGACTCCACATGCTCATCTCAGATAACTCATTTCCACTGCTCTCACTCTTGACTTCTGTCCTTCCAACAGGGTCCAAGCTTCACATCCATATGTCAGAGTTGGTATCACAATACTATCATGTAACAACTTTTTCACTTCCATGCTCACCTCCCTGTTTCTTATCACTGCTTTCAACGAACCAGCAACCTTCCTTCCCTGCTGTACCTTTTCGAGCACTTCACCCTCCAGACTACCATCCTTACTCATCACACTACCCAAGTACTTAAATGCACTCACATTTTCCATATCCTTCCCATCTAATCTCACTGTACACTCACTGGCTTCACTTCTCTCGAAGACCATCACTTTACTCTTCCCCACATTCACCTTTAGATTCCGTTTCTTACACACTCTCCCAAACTCATCTACCAAGCCTTGCAGCTCCCCTTCGTCTTCACTCAACAACACAGTATCATCTGCAAACAACAGTACAGGGAGTTTCCACACACTGCCCTCTCTCACTAGGGCCACTCCAACATCCACTGCCCGACCTTGTATCTCTTTTATAACCCCATCCATATACAGATTGAACAACCATGGAGACATGACACATCCTTGTTTCAATCCAACCTTCAAATGGAAAGATTCACTCAGTTTGCCATCCACACGCACTGCAGCCTTAGCACCCTCATACATACTCTTCACTGCCTTCAACAACTTCCCATCCACTCCATATATTCTTAATACCTTCCACAAACCTTGTCTATCCACCCTGTCATATGCTTTCTCCAGATCCATGAAGGCTGCATACAACTTCTTGCCCTTCTCTAGAAACTTTTCCACTAAGGATCTAAGAATGAATATCTGGTCTACACAACCTCTTCCCTTCCTAAAACCTCCTTGTTCTNGTCCTCTCTTCTCACCACTCGCCATGTATACCTATGGATCATTTTGTGCCTGAAGAGGGTATTAACTACCACCAACCCCCTCCCAGCACAAATGTCCACTAAAGCACTGCCATTCTCATCCATCTCTGCAGGCACACCCCACTCACCAACCACTCCATCCACCTTCTCATTCCCCACTTTTCCATTCATATCTCCAATCAGAAACACTCTCTCATTCCTTTCAAACTTTTCCAAGCAGGCTTCCACATTTGTCCAAAACTCTTCTCTCACTCTACTTACACGATCTTGCGTTGGCGCATACACGCACACAATTGCCCACATTTGTAGTCCAACTTTCACTCTTACCCACACAATCCTTGACCCAACTGATCCATACTCTCTTACATTCTCCTTCCACCTGTTGCTCACAACAATACACACTCCCTCTTTCGCCCTCTCATTCTCACCCACTCCTGCGCATATACCCCACCCATATTCCCATTCTCTCACACTCTCACCTCGCCATTTAGTTTCAGTTATTCCACATATATCCACTTTCGCACTCTCAAGCACCTGTACAATCTCTCTCTCTTTCACCTCATCATTCATACCCCTCACATTCCAGGTCGCAATCTTTATCTCGTCCTTTGTCCGTTCCTTTGTCGTCAACTTTTGGTCAGTCCTGGTCCGAGGCTTCCTGTTCGTATTTTTAGTTAGTTGTTTTTACGGGGTGGGGCACTAACCCACCACCAACCCTTTTAGTCGCCTCTTACGACAAGCAGGGATACTGGGGGAGAATTCTTGAAAACCCCCTACCCCCAGGGGGGGGGTAGTTGTCATATATGAACAATAACCGTAGTATGTAATTTTTAAATCCGACCTTCACCTGCGGAAGGGAATCAAATAGAGGCAATGGCAAGCACATATAGCAGATGTGCCAACCAATCTGACTGAAGCTGGGAAGCCAATAAGTGCTTCTTTTGGGACACATGAGTATCACTGTGTGACAAAAACGTGAGCACCATGTCCTGGGAGGAGTACAAGCAGGTTAGAAATGAATATGTAAGGATACGGAGATAAGAGGAAAGGAAATACGAAAAAGATATTGTATCTAACTGTAAAAAAGAGCCGAAACTATTTTATAGGTTTGTAAATGGCAAAATGAAAGTTAAGGACAGTATAATACGACTGAGGGATGGAGATAAAACATACGAAAGAGAGGAAGACTTGTGTGAAATAATGAACAAGAAGCTACAGTCAGTTTATGTATTGGAAGACGAATTTAGGGAGCCTGAAATGGAACCCAGGCTGACGAGAATGACCGAAATTACAGTTGACATGGATGAGGTGCTACAGCTGATGAAGGATTTGGATGTGAGAAAAGCAATGGGACCAGATGGTGTGGCTGGATGGATCCTGAAGGAATGTGCCGACCAGTTAGTGTGGCCAGTTTATGTCATTATCAAAACCTCGCTTGAAAAGGGACAGTTACCTAAAGATTGGAAAAGAGCAAGTATTGTGCCAATCTTTAAGGGAGGAGATAGGGAGGATCCACTTAATTATAGACCTGTGTCACTTACTAGTATTGTTTGTAAAATCTGTGAGAAAGTTATTAGAAAAAGATGGATAAAGTATTTAGAAGAAAATGAAGTGATAACACCAAGACAGTTTGGTTTTAGGGAAGGAAGATCATGTATTACTAACCTACTAAGTTTCTACAGTAGGGTAACAGATGTCATACAGGAGAGAGAGGGATGGGCAGACTGTGTCTATCTGGATCTTAAGAAAGCATTTGACAGGGTACCCTATAAGAGACTACTGTGGAAGTTGAGGACATTTGGAGGGGTGCATGGGAAACTATTAAAGTGGATGGGAGATTATTTGATAGGAAGGCAGATGAGAACAGTAATAAGAGACAAGGTATCACAATGGAGAAATGTGACTAGTGGAGTACCCCAGGGCTCTGTCTTGGCCCCAGTAATGTTTCTGATATATGTAAATGATTTGCCAGAGGGTTTGAATAGTTACATGAGTATGTTTGCAGATGATGCTAAAATTATGAAACATATTAAATGTATTGATAGTTGTAAAGAACTGCAAGAGGACTTGGACAAAATACACAGCTGGAGCCAGACTTGGAAAATGGACTTTAATGCCAAGAAGTGTCATGTATTAGAAATGGGTATAAGTGAAAGAAGACCACACTGGACATATAAAATGGGCAATGAGATGATTAGTAAAAGAAAGGATGAGAAAGATTTGGGAGTGATTATTCGGGATGACTTGTCACCAGAAAAGCATATAAACAAAATTATTGGGGGAACTTATGGATTACTGACCAACATGAGAGTGGCTTTTAATTATATGGATGAAGATATGTTGAGGGAGTTGATAGTGACCATGATAAGACCAAGACTAGAGTATGCGGCGGTGGTATGGTCACCTCATTTGAAGAAGCATATTGATAAACTAGAAAGGGTCCAACGGATGGCAACGAAGATGATACCGTGTTTAAGGGAACTCACCTACGAGGAGAGATTGGAAAAACTGAAGTTACCAACATTGCACGAGAGAAGGGAAAAAGGTGACTTGATCACGATATTTAGAAATATAAGAGAATTGGAAAGGGTGGATAGAGAGGATCTTTTTGTGTTGGATGATGGAAGAACAAGAGGTCATGGCTTCAAGTTGAGGAAAAGTAGATGTCTTAATGGTCTCAAAAAGTTTAGTTTCCCGAATAGAAGCATAAGTATTTGGAATGACTTAGACGAAGAGGTGGTGCAGGCGAAAAACATTCATATATTTAAAACTAGATCAGATGAATGTAGATATGGAGATAAGTATTTGGAATGACTTAGACGAAGAGGTGGTGCAGGCAAAAAACATTCATGTATTTAAAACTAGATTAGATGAATGTAGATATGGAGACGGGACAACACGAGCTTAGCTCAATTCCTGTATACTACAAATAGGTAAATACACTTGCAAGAGCAGCTATGCCTTGTAAACTTTTATTTGAAATCAGTTCAAAACTGGCTGGCAGATGTGGTGGCTGTTTTTAAACTACTGGGTGTTTGTGACTGATTTTTTCCAAGAAGACAATGTAGCTATTGACTCATTGAGTTCATAAGTGCTATCAAGAGTGATTGACTGTCCTAGCTACAAACTACCATGCAATAACAAACAAGTCAAATACTTATGGTACTGCACACACTGGACAACCCTAAAGAAGGTACAATTTCTGCATTTTGAAAGTTAAGTTTGAATATGATAAGGTACTTGATGTAAAGGATGGGGGTCTAGGGGACACGGTGGTAAATTTTTAGCTTCGGATATCTCAAGATTTAAACATGCAAACAATGTTTTTCTGGTGGTTTTTGATGTGGTCTCAACGATTTGGACCTTCACTTCTATTGCAAATCACAAGTTTTTTTTTTTATTTCCCCCATCCCCACCTAGGGGTCTTGCTAGGGCTAAATCTGTATCTATCTATTGCCGGACGCCATAATCTCGTAAGGGGTGGCCATTTGACTGAGTTACTGTATTTGTTTTAAGGGGAGGGGCATTAACCCTCCACCAACCCACTTGCTGACACGTAGGGAGCACATATGGTTTGGTTATATAGTTACCAAGCAGCGTTGCAAATGCTTTCCTGGCTTACAGGAAACCATTTGGCTTGTCACTCAATGTAAAGCCACCCGTAAAGGAAAGAAAAGCAATAAGAAGTGACAGGAAAGATGGGAGAAATTGGAAGAGATGAGGGAAGGCACAGAAAAAGAATGATAGAGGCTAAGGAAGAAGTAGGCAGCACTACATCAAGTGAGTGGATGATGGTCACCACCACCTCAAAAACTAGAAATTGCTGATAGATATGATGGTCGAAATCGATCAAAACACATCAAAAACCATCAGAAAAACATACTTTGAATGACTAGCCTAAGCCCCTAACCTAAACTAACCCAACTGAACCTAATCTAACCTAACCTACCCCCATCAAGGAGAGTACCCTTTAAAGCAAACACTTGGTAACTGCACTTTTCTTTGTCATTTCCGGAATGGGGGTGCTATGGCCACAAAACCAGATACTGGGTTAGTTTATCGTCTCTAAGGCAACACAGATTTTTACAGTTTTTATAGATCACCCCTGAGCTACCAAAACACCATAATATCTTAAAAACTTAACACTGCAGCTTCAGATTTGTCTGAATAATCCACGTGAAATTTAGCAATTACTGAGAGGTAATCACTCTCACAGCTGGCACACAGAGACGTCATCCTGAAACTGAAATTCAAAATCAGGTGTGAAGTGACTGCCAGTTATTACGACTGGTGGAGATGAAAACAAAAGCACCAACCAGGCACTAGCGCATGCCTACTGGCAACTAGTAACAAACATACGAATGCACAGGAGCTTTCATGATACGTGAAAGATCCCAACACGAAGTTTTGAAATGTGGAAAAAATGTGTAAAATCATTAACGATTCTATTATTCATTTCCAACTACGTGTTCAACGGTTCAAAATACTGTACTCCAGTTAAGACCTCAAGATTCAGGAGGGTTAATACCGGTATTTGTTATTCCCCACACGCCTGAAACAGCAGAGACCCCCAATTAAGATAGCAATAAGTTTTTCTTATACTGTTTACTGTGATTTGATCTACTTCTGCATTTTTATCATAAAACAACACATAAAATGTGATATCTGAATTTTGAAGGCTAGGTCTGAATGTGATGAGATGGTTAATATTGCTAAGAGGTCTAATGAGGCACAGCCCTCCAGTTAGGATAACTGTTCTTTCTGGAGCTTTATTTTTTGTGATTCAATCTAAGCATTTTTACCATTATTTCTTTATAAGTAAACCCTTTAAACTGTGCTTCCCCACCCAGAACCCCTGACTCCCCACCTGTCCCATTATCATCAGAGATGTGGACATAACTTGGAAATGGTTGAGACAGATTTGCAGGTTAAAACTGATCAATGCACAACAAAACACATTAATTATTTACTAAATGGACATGGCCTTTCCATATTTTCTGTTGAAATGAGTCTTTCGCAGGTTACCGGTACTTATTATTCCTGGATTACTACAGCTACTGAGGATTTCTATAAACTTACCTCTGAAAGCTGTAGATGAAGATTTAGAATGCATAAAGATTCTGCTGACGTCTGCCAGCAGCTGGCCATATTTAATATTCATAATGGGCATTTTTAAATCTGAAAGCTGGCTATCAAATGCAAGTGGGGTTAGGTTGGATTAGGTTTGCTTTAGTTAGGTTTAACCAGTCAGAGCCCGTTGGTAAACGTTTCCAGGCTGCTTCCTTAAATACACCAAAATAGGTGTATTTTGTCTTTCCAATCACTTCATGCTGACACAGTAGAACAGTTAATTATCTGTGTTGCTTATGTACCAAAATTACCTACCTTGAGATATTGAGTTTGTTATAATATTGGTGGAATCGCAGCACCGGTTTGGTAAATATGCAAAACACCACAAAAACATAGCCACAAATGAAATCCATGGTTGTCCTAAACAGCAAATTACTATAAAATCACCCAATAACAGAAAAGTTATTTCTTCTACATTTTCCATTGTGTTCTATCCCTTCTTTTACTATGTAAGAGGCTTTTTCTCTCTATCTTTGTTTCCTGCAGGTAGGTAAAGTGTACTAATAGCATTTGACGGCAAATAATTCTGCATTTACTGACAAGTAATAAACTTGTTTATTGTTGGGATCAATCTGAACCTTCGAGGAAAAAAAAGTTGACTGCATACCAGTATTAATTGCTCCGGCTAACGCGTGTGGGTTTGATGCAGACTGGATTTCTGGCGTTTAACTCTTAATCTTTACTAGCCACAAGAAAAACCACGCCAAGTTTTAGCAAAACTTACTCACCTCTGGAACGCAAAGGTCATAAACTCGTTCACGGTTACACTGAGGTTGGCCTGTGCAACGTTAAGGAGGTAGAAAACTTGCCATTCATCGGCGAAGTGGCGTTGACACTTTCTGAGCCTCGTCAATAACAACAAACATGGCCGCGCCGCCGCAATGATCAGATTGCAGTTATAAAAACTGCAGTAACATTAACTGACAAAAGGAACACTTCATTATTTAAATTAACAACTTCAGTGCGAGATGTCCTTTCTACCATTAACAAAGAAACTCATAATGCCGTTGTTATGCTGTGTTCAAAAACTTGTCCCTTGATCACGAGCGACTGTTCTAGAGTTCTTTTCAAGGAACAGGACATAAAAACTCGGCTGAACCAACCTTACACGTATATTACCTTAGTTTGGGGGTCCCGGGACGGTCGTCTTCTTGCAGGACACAGGACTCTCGCCACTCGCCAGGAGCCAGGTCGTCTGGGCTGAAGTGCTGGGCGGTGTAGAGGGAGGCCCTTTCCTGTCAGGACCTTGTAGTAGTAGTAGTAGTTGTTGTTCCCTAGGCAGTCTGGCCTAACAGCCCCGAGTCCCTAAGGAAGGCCATGGCCGAGACCGGGCTTTCCCACAGAACTCTCAAAGAGTGTAAGTTGTGTTGTTGGCGTAGGTGATTGTGTTATGCAGTCTTCCATGATGTGCTTAATTGTATGGGGTGCTGTGTTACATCCTGGACAGGCGTCAGCGACGGAGTCATTCTCAGCCTCTTTTGAGGGCTGGATGATGCCCATATCTCAGCCTGCCCAGGTGGACTCTGTCCTCACGAAGGAGATAGCGTTCGGAAGGATGGATATCAGGAAGCCGTGCATGCAGGTGCGTGTTGTCTTTGAGTGACTGAATGGAATGGCGAGTGATTTATGAATATGCTTCTGGAAGCTGGTCTGAGGCGGGCAGGGGGGAAGAGATAATAGTATTTGTGTATGATATCGTCTGCTGGGTGTTTTGATGTTCCTTGGTGTGTGTGTGTGGATGTGCTGCCATGTAGTGTAGTGGGATATTGTGGGTTTGTGGAGGCTGCAACGAGAATTTGGGTGCCTCTCATCCTTAACTTTGAGGACTTTGGTGTCTTGGTGTAGGTGATCTGTAGGTGTAGTAGCTGTGCAGCCTGTGATTATTTTGGGGGCCTTGTTTTGTATGGTCTGAAGAGTATAATAGTGTGTTTTAGTGAGGTTAGGAGCCCATGCTGGGCTTGCATAATCCATCACTGAACGTATACTGTATATTGTTTGTATACTGTGGTGGTGGTTTCTTTGTTGTGTCCAAATGTTGTATGGGCAAGTGACTTCAAGATTTCCAGTCTGGACTTCACCACGATTTGCCCGAGAGTGACCGACTGAGCAGGACGCGGAGAAAGTCACTACCTGTCATCAGCACAGTCGAACTCAAATCAACACTGAGGGAATCCGAAGGAGGTGCTGCTTGTGGTGTCTTGTTGTGGAGTGATATAGTGGTACTAAACAAGCAAGAAGAGAAAACACACCATAATAAGGCGCGGCAAAGGAGAGTGAACGCCTTGGAGATGGCGGCGCAGCCGGCTACCCAGCCGGTTGGAGTGCCCATGGATGACGAGGCTATGCTGGAGGTTGGACCTACCCAAGGCAAGCGTGGACGACAGCCACCCCAGGAAGAAGAGGAGGATGGTGGACAGGATGACACATCCCACTCAGGGAAGTATTTTAAGCCCACACAATCTTCTGACATCACAGGTGAGCGCTTAATCACTTTCCTGGTCCGCACTGTAGATGGCAGTGCAGCTTTTACCAACCCCAGAGCTCTGTCTAAGGCCATCAATGCTTGCTCTTGGAGCAAATATAGTGTGGAGGGTGAGCTTCGGGTATTGGGACGAGCGGCAGCCTTTCTATTCTGCATAGCAGAGGCGAATTTAACCAAGCTACCTGCCCCTCCTGAGTCCCTAACTTCCCTCGGAGAATGGAAGGTCAAGTGCTGGAGGGCCACCTCCCCCACAGATAGTGCTTATTCATTTGGGAAAATCAGCCCGGTGTCACTTGACCTATCCACCGATGACATCCTTTCACAGCTTCGCTGTCTGGGGTCAGGGGGCCACCTTGTAGAGGTTTCACGCCTCACTTCCCGATCTGGACAGGACGGCACACAGGTTCCGTCTCGAGTTATTCGCCTCAAGTTCGAGGGTCCCATGCCAGAGAAAGTAATACTGGGATATTCTTGCTACATGGTGGGTACTTACACCTTTCCGCTGCTACGATGCTTCACTTGCCACCAGTTTGGACACGGATCCCTTTCCTGTCGGAACAAGGTCCGATGTGCACGATGCAGCCGCTTTCACCCCTATCGCTCTAGCACTGGGGAGCCTTGTAAAGAGGACCCTTATTGTTTTTTCTATGGCGACGCTCACACAGTCACATCAAGATCATGCCCAGTTTATCAGAAAGCTCTTACCATCCATGTAGAAGCCCGAAATAACCCATCTTCTCTCCAGTCTGTGAACACCAAGCTGCGCTCCCTAAACCCGGCACTGCGTACTGCCACACCCCCTTGCCTCGCTCAGTCAGCACCATCTGTCTCCTTTCACGCAGCCAGCCGACCTGTGCAGCAGGGCCTCAGTTTTGCTGGTCACCTCCAACCGTTTCTCTGCCCTACAGGATCTGCAACCATCAGAGGCGGACATCATCGACAGGGAATCTGATACGGGCACACACATTTCCCCACCCTCTGAAATAGTGACATCTGCCCAGAGATTGACATACTCAGCGGTCGTCTACTCGCCTCCGAGGTTGAGGCACCCTTGTGTGTCTGAACGACCTCGCTCCCTCCCACATCTCCCAGAGGACAGGACATCAATGGAAGAGATCTCGCTGGCTCCAATCCCCTCTCAAGGTCAGCACCAGGAACGGGCCCCTCATCGTGCTCAAGCAATCCGCACCCTGCCAGACAGGCCCCAGCGACCCCCTTCACCGCTGCCTTCCCTTGGTACCCAGCCACAACTTCTCCCTGCTGTGGATCTTGCTGCCTTTCAGATTGTCATCGATGCCATATCAGCCTACCTTCAGGGCATGACACCCAAGGACATTTGTGAGCAAATTATGCCCAGGTTACTCTCCCTTGTATTATCTTCATAGACTCCACCCCAAAGCATTTTTCCATGGTGGTATGGAACGCTCGTTCTATATTGAATAAAACCCATGAATTTAAGATGCTTATGAACGAACTTCTTCCGTCGATTATTGGGGTAAGTGGAACATGGTTACAGCCACATCTTCGTTTTAATCTTAGAGGATATACAGTCGTTAGACAGGATAGGCCAGCACAGCAGGGGGGTGGGTTGGCCTTACTGGTCAGGGACGGTATTCACCACAGGCCTTTCCCACTCACCGCTTATACCAATGGAGCTCTGGAGACCTTAGGTGCACAGATAGAGTTGCAGGGACGTCGAGTTTCCTTATTACTTTTATACAACCCCTGTCGAAATATCACCATTGCTGAATTTACACATTACTTCGACCAGCTCCCTTCACCGGCATTGGTCTTTGGTGACTTTAATGCCCGTCATTCCTTGTGGGAACCCGGTCTCCCTAGCAGCTCTGTAAGCGCCACCGGTTCTTCCCTGTTTTCGTATCTATTACAAACAGACAGATACGTCCTTCTATCCCCAGTGGGCCTCAAAACTCGTTATGATCCACACACTGGAGCAGGCTCAGTTTTAGACCTATGTATAGGGGATACCTACTTTCATGGGGTGGAATTTACTGAGGGACCCTTTATGGGTAGCGATCATCTCCCGCTAATAATCTGCATCCCTGATAGATCCGTCTCCGACTTGACTCTGTCCGATGGTGGATGGACAAAAATTTCCAAGGTTTTGAAGGACTCTCCGCCAGTGATTCACCTCCCCGTAAATCTAGCCGCGGGTGCTTTTTCGGATTGGTTGATGGCGGCAGGCAAGGAAGCATTTTCACTGATCACTTCCCGTCGGGCGCCGCGGTGTGGGGTCCCTTGGTGGACCGAGGAGTGTCACAGGGTGGTGTTAGCAAAGCGCCAGGCTTGGCGCACGTGGCAGGTCTGCTTATCTGAGGCCAATAGAGCTCAGTATCGACGGGCAAATGCGGAGTGCACCCGTACAGTCATGGCTGCAAAAAGGAAGGCCTGGGCGACTTTTGTGGCATCTCTGTCATTCTCCACTTCCTCCACTCGCGCCTGGCGTTTTTTACGGGCCATGAAGGGTAAATTAACCACTTACACATATCCCCTAACCCAAGATGGAGTGGATCTGCTAACTACTGCAGATGCAGCTAATGCATTTGCCCGCCATTACAGCATGTCCCTTGGTACCTCAGCTCCCCTCCCTGACTTGCCCCGTGTCATGTGCGTGGTTGAGGTGGCTGAAGCGAAGCCCCCCCCCGATGGACTTGTCGTCCCCTATCACTCCTCATGAGTTGACAATTGCCATGTGTGCTCTGCCTCTCCGCAAAGCTGCTGGGCCGGATACTATTCCATATGAATTCCTGACCCATTTACCTCCTGTGGCACATGATCTCCTCTTGCAGTTGATCAACGATAGCTGGCGGTTGGGCGTCTTTCCCACGACATGGAAGCATGCCTCCATTCTTCCCTTTCCAAAGCCTGGGAAAGATCCCACCCTGCTTAGTAGCTACAGGCCTATAGCCCTTCTTCCGTGTCTTGGGAAACTCATGGAGCGAGTGGTAAGTAACCGGTTACATTGGTGGGCAGAGAGTAAGGGTCTTCTCATGGAGGAGCAGTGTGGTTTCCGGCCAGGACGAGGCACTCTGGATGTTCTTCATCAACTTGAACATTCCATCCAAGTCACATATAGAAATAAGGAAATCATGTTGTCCCTTTTTATAGACCTGGCTGGGGCCTTCGACTCTGCTTCCCGTGAGGGGATCCTCTATAATTTATCAAGAGTGGGGATAGTTGGCGCGCCTCTGACTTGGATTCGTAGTTTCCTGTCTGGTAGAACTTTCTCAGTTTCTCTTGGGGGGTTAACCTCTTCTTCCTTCCCAGTTCGTAAGGGGGTACCTCAGGGGTCGGTTTTGAGTCCCATCCTCTTTAACATGATGTTGTCTACACTACCCCGTCCTCCAGGCACTTCTCTTCTAGTATATGCAGATGACCTAACCCTCCTTAGCTCAGCACCCACTCTGCAGGAGGCACAGGATGGTCTCCAGTCAGGGACTAATACCCTTCTAACTTTGTTTGCAGACTGGGGATTCAGGGTTAATGTAGACAAATGTGTTCTAATGTTTTATATCCTTAAACACGCATTACCCTCTCTGCCCACTATTTATGTTCATGATACCTCTGTACCTCTTCGGCGTCGCCACACTTTCCTGGGACTCCGACTTGATGGCCCAATTTTGACTTGGAAGGCACATATTGATTATTTATGAGTCTCCTGTATGAAATGCCTTTCCCTCATGAAATGCTTAACAGGCTTCCGATGGGGTGCCTCCCGGGAAGTCCTATTGAAGTTTTACCAAGTGTATATCCGAAGCAAACTGGATTATGGCTGTACCATATATGGATCTGCTTCCCCCTCCCTTTTAAGTAAGCTTGATGTAATTCAAAATTCTGCCCTCCCGACAGCACTTGGAGCATTCTGCTCCTCTCCGGCTGCTGCTATGCATGCAGAGGCAAATGTGTTACCCCTGGAGCGATGGCGAGTGTTCCAAGATTGCTTATTCCTAAATAGAAGTCTCTCTTTTTCCCTTCCTATCCCTTGGTTATACTTTATGCCCATTCCAGAATCTCCTATGATAATCCATCCTGGCCTCTACGTTCACGTGTTCCATTCCTTGTCCGAGCTTTGCAATCCTGTAGCCGATTGTCCCTGCCTTTACCTCATCCTATCCCTATGTCCACTGTCTCCCCAGTCCCCCCTTGGTTCCCACTACCCTCCTTTTTTCATTTACACCTTCACGCCCCATTTACTAAGTCCATTGACTCTCCCAATGCCTTACCCCTCTTTGGTGAATTACTGTCCCTCCGTTACACTAACTCTTTCCAGATTTTTACACATGGCTCTCATGTCCCCTCCCCTCCTTCCACGACTGCGGCAATATTTGTCCCTTCTCTTTCCCTGTGTAGAATTTGGAAACTAGATGGGCTTCACCCTATCCTTGCCGCTGAGCTTTTTGCCATCCTGGGCGCCTTGGTGTTTGTCAGAGATTAACTCCACCCCCAGACAGTCGTCATTTTTTCTGATTCACAGTCTTCCCTAGCCCTATTGTGCTCCTGGCGCCCGTCCTCTCATCGCAAACTTGTCTTCAACTGTCACTTTGTTCTTCTTTTTCTCCATGCTCGAGGCTTTACAATACATTTTCAGTGGGTCCCTTCTCACACTGGCATCCGTGGAAACACCGTAGCCGATGCTGCGGCCACAATGGCACGTGACACGACAGACATTGAACCCTATCCTCTTGACTTTTCCTCCTTTTCTAAACACGTCTTTCACACCATCTTCAACATATGGAATGCTGCCATCCCTGATTTGCTACACAACACATGCCTTTCTGCATATCGCACATCATCTGCCCTGCAACCCTGGGCTCGCTCTTCCAGCCATGACCTGGACACCGCACTGGCCAGACTACGGCTTGGCCATACAGCCCTCAACGCACACCTGCACAGGATAGGCCTCTCCCCTACTCCCTCGTGCCCATGGTGTGGCAATGCAGATGAGACCATCCTCCACTTCATCTTTTGGTGCCCAAGGTTCTTCTCTGTTAGAACCTTCCTCCGTTCAGCCTTGATCGCCTGTGGTGTCCACGACTTC
>JAGKTI010005439.1:19038-45061 GCA_018397915.1 Birgus latro | reverse complement strand
ACTCTCACCTCGCCATTTAGTTTCAGTTATTCCACATATATCCACTTTTGCACTCTCAAGCACCTGTACAATCTCTCTCTCTTTCACCTCATCATTCATACCCCTCACATTCCAGGTCGCAATCTTAATCTCGTCCTTTGACCATTCCTTTGTCGTCAGTCCGAGGCTTCCTGTTTGTATTTTTAGTTAGTTGTTTTTAATTATTAATGGAAAATTAGGATTCAGAGCAAAAATTTCTTAAAGTTAGCAGAATTGTTTTGCTTCTAGCCTAACATACCCTGACGGGCTTTTGTAATGGATATCGACTTACAATGCAGATACATTTTTTTGTAATCAAAAGAAATATTTTTGCAAAATAGAAGTCTACCAAGGTGTGCTGATGATCTAAAAGGGGAAATATCTGCTCACATTAGCCAACCACTGATCAGCTGACCGAGATATAAACACTGACGATCTGAAAGGGAAACATCTGTGTATTTTAGGTCTGAAACCTAATTTTTTAATTGAGTTATATTAAGTACAATTTTTTTTAGCAGATTTCAGATACTTAGGTGTGTATGAGCCACCGTGGCTAAAAGAATTAAAATATTTTCCAATGAGAAGTGCCGATTCGGTATTCAGCCTCACCGAGTCGGTGAGGTAAGTTGATTAGGAGTGGATCCAACTGAGTCTGTCCATAAGAAAATATATTTTTTTATTGCTTATGAATTTTATTGTGTCCAAGCCTTCCGTAAATTTTACTGTGTTATGCAATAAACTATTTATAGTGACATTTGAGAAAGGTAAGTGGCAACTGGGATACTGCCACGAGTTAGGAACTGGTGACGTGAAGCAGGTTGGTGGCCAAGATGCGTTTCATGTGTGAAAATATCTTCTTGTGTGTGTTACACATGGCCTTTATCAAGTCAAAACCTTGCCAAAATTATACAGTGTTGTGCAGCAGACTGCTTATAGTTTTATGTGAGAGAATAATGGCCAGACTTTTGTGAGATTTCCCGGACTTGTATGGGTATTTGTCCAGCATTTGATATTGTCTGGCCTCAGCCAGAGTTCGGGAAATCCCAAATCTGGGAAATAGGGGTCCACCAAATCGAGGGTCGAGTGTAAATCAAACCTAAACAGAATATTTAAGTCTAAAATATCATCAAAATCAGTTTAAAAAAGCAAAACCCTTCGTTAATCTGGGCTCTGGCATTCGTTCGGCAGGGTAAAGTGGTATTTCTATCCCCACTGCTATGCTGAGATACAACATCTAGGGGTATCGTATCTCGGGGTTTGCCTGTATTCACGGAAGAAATCTGTGCAGCATGTGAGGTGGTGTGTAAGGTGAAGAGAAGACAAAGGAGGGTGCAAGGAACAGCACAGTGGGATGGAGAGGTGAGACAAGCTCTGGCACAAAAGAAGAAAGTATACAAGGTTTGTTCAGAAAAGTATCTGACCTTAGACTAAAAATAATAAAAAGCTAACCTGTTGAGCTGTGTCATTAATCCCCCTCAAAGTAGGCTGTATCTGACTTGATACACGTAGCCCGATGTTCTTTGCACTGCCTGAAACATTTTTCAATCTCGGTTTTCAGTACCTCCTGCAGGTGATTCGTTTCATTCATGATCTCTTCTCTCGGATGAACATTCCTCAAGACATGTTAGAAAGTGCTAATCATGATCCAGACTTTCTGAAGACTGTTATCACTGGAGATGACATTTGGGTGTACAGGTACGACAGAAGCCGAAGCATAGTCATCCCAGTGGAAGCATGCAGAGTTGCCTTGGCCAAAAAAAGCACAAGAGGATGAAAGCAAGGTGAACTGCACTTGCATGATGACAGTTTTTTTGACTACCGTGGTGCTGTGCATCACAAATATACGCCAGAAGGTCAGACTGTCAACAAACATTACTCCCTGGACATCACTCATCGTCTACGTGGCGCAGTTTGGCAGAAGAGACCAGACCTCTGGAAAGCGGCAAGTTGGAAGCTGCACCATGACAATGCCCCTGTCCATTCTTCTCAACTGATTCAGGCATTTTTGGCCAAGCACAACATCCCGCAGATCCAGCAGGCTCCCTACTCACCAGACATGGCTCTGTGCAACTTTTTGTTTTTCCCCAAGCTCAAAACTCCACTGTAAGGTTCCCAATTTGAGACGAACGAAGAGGTCATGACGAATGTGACAAAACGCCTGCAGGAGATACTGAAAACTGGTTTGAAAAATGTTTCAGGCAGTGGAACGAACACTGGGCTACGTGTGTCAGAGAGGGCCTACTTTGAGGGGGATTAGTATCCTAGCTCAACTGGTTAGCTACTTTTTTTTTTTTTTTAAACCTAAGGTTGGATACTTTCTGAACAGACCTCGTATTGTGAGTGAATGGAAAGCAGAGGCATGGAGGAAGCTGAGAGATGGAATAGAGAGTTATATGTAGAGAAAAGAATGGGAAAGAGATGAAAAAGTAGTAAACGAGAGTAAGAAGAGAGTGGATGACGAGTTTGGAAGGAATCTGAATGTAAAGTGGAGGGAATGTAAGAAAATGCTTTGGAAGGAGGCTAAGAGTAAGACAGGATGATGAAATAGGTAGTTGGGATCAAAATATAAAAATGGCAGATTGCTGGTGAAGAAGGGAGAAAAAGTGAGCAGATGGAGAGAACACTTAAGTAATTGTTAAACACAAAGAATGAAAGTAATGTGAGTATAAGTGGCTGGGAGAAGGAAGGGGATGAGAAGGGAGGAAGAGATCAGTTGGATGAAAGGAAAGGAAGTAATGAAGAAAGACAAAATGGAGAAAGCCCCAAGAAATGATGGAATGTGTGGTGAAATGCTGAAGCAAGGGAAGAAGATAGTAGTGGAGAAGATATGGAAGATATGCAGATTGGCATGAGAGGAAGGTAGGGTCCTGGAGGATTGGACTGTCAGGTATAATTATTCCCCTGTACAAAGGGAAAAAGAAAAAAAGTGTGTGGTAATCACAGGGGCACCTATCTTCTTAGTGTAAGAGGAAAAGTGTATGGTATGATACTGACTGAGTTAGGGAAATAACTGAGGAATTAGTTGGAAAAAACTGGGAGGTTTCAGAAAGGGAAGAGCTTGTATAAATCAGATATTCCTCCGAAAGTGCTTCGTGGAAAAGTTTCTAGATGGGAGAAAGAAGTTGCATGTGGCCTTCATGGATTCTGAGAAAGCATATGACAGAATGGATAGACAAGGAATGTGGAAAATATATGAAATATATGAAATAAATGGGAACTTGTTGAATGCCGTGAAGAGTATGTATGAAGGCGCCAGGGCTGCAGTGCATGTGGATGGTGAACTGAATGAATTTTTCTATCTGAAATGTTTGATTGACACAAGGACATGTCATGTGTCCATGGTGGGGTTATAAAAGAGATAAAAGGTAGGACTCTGGGTGTTGGAGTGGCCCTAATGAAAGAGGGCAGCATTTGAAGGAAACTTCCTATTCTATTGTTTGCAGATGATAGTATATTGTTAGGTGAAGACAGAGGGGAACTGCATGGGCTGGGGAATGAGTCTGGGAGAGTATGTAAGAAACAGAATCTAAAGGTGAATGTAGGGAAGAGTAGAACTATGGTCTTCATGAGAAATTAAGTCACTGAATTGACAGTAAGGCTGGATGATGAGGAATTTGAAAATGTGAGTGCATTTAAGTACAGTACGCCTGCACGGTGCGCAAGTGGATGGACGGTCCACAACCTCGCGCACTGTGATCTCGTGTACAGTACACCCCCCTAGTACACGCCTATATGGGCGGTATAGGTGCTCACGTACTAGGAATTCATGTACTAGGAATATATAAACTAATGGGAAAATTAACATATGGACAGCATCCCCCCTCTATCAGTGACCTTTTTGACCCATCTGAGGGAAAATATCTATGACATATACAGTACAGTACAGTAGGATCTCGCCAATAACGTCTAATTGGTGCCAGAAAATAATAAGATTAGTTGTTAAATTGTCATGAATAATATAAAACTCACCTTAAATGAGTTAATAAGGTGTTTGGTGTGATGACTGTTTAGAGGCCTGTGCATGGAGCCTACTGCGGCATACCCCCTGACCCCTCGCTGGCCTCGTCCCCACTCCTGCCCCTTGTGCCAGGGTCACCTATTTCCGTCAACAGATCATCAAACTCCACAAAGTCAGAATCTTCTGGAAAGTCCCTAGTGTCATCATCTACTCAATCCCTCTCTGTTGTTCTCCCTTGGCTGGCTGGCATTGTGAAAGAAAGCGAGAGATGAGTGACTGATGGCGGGCATTCACTGTTGTGATACTGTTTCTGGCATTTTCTTGAAATCTGATTTACAACTCCAGTCATTAGTCATTTATGCTGATGGCTGCTCTCTCTCCATCACAACAGACTTGAGTTGTGGCAGGAGTGCCGACCATGCTTGTTTAATGGTTACCAATGTCGTATTATTCCAGGCTTCTGACAAAGACATTTACGGGCTGTCAAATGTTATGTTTCTTCCAGAATACAGCAACAGTAATTATGGTCAGGGTTGCAGGTATGCCAGGTGGAGGAGGTGAGTGAGGTGGGACGGTGGAGGGGGAGGCAGCTGGTGAGTCAGGTGGGGCAGTGGAGATGGAGGGGACGGTGGCAGGCGAGTCAGGGGAGGTGGTGAGGGGATGATCCTCTATCTCCTCCTCACTACTGCTCACATTTTCGGCAGTTTCCTTCACCTCTTCTTGTTTGTCTGTTTCATTCCTCATCTTATTATGGACATAATTTCCATAACAAGATGAGGAATGAAACAGACAAACAAGAAGAGGTGAAGGAAATTGCCGAAAATGTGAGCAGTAGTGAGGAGGTGATGGAGGATCCTCCCCTCACCACCTCCCCTGACTCACCCGCTGCCGTCCCCTCCACCTCCACTGGATTGCAGTATAACAACTTGGCATTTGTGAAATAACCGTCATTCATGTGAATCCAAACTTTATTACAGAAATGGGTGATGAGGGTGGCGCATAGAGGAGAAGAAGGTAGCACACTCAGGGTCCACACCGGAAACCACCAATTTTTCTCCTGGTGCCTCGCGTCATGTGGGTTGACTTGCGTACTCTGGTTAGCTACATATAAAAAATATTTTAAAATAGGTTCTCATGCACTAGGCATCTTGCATACTAGGGGGATGTACTGTACTGTGAATACATAATCTTATGGGAAAAATAACATATGGGCGAGATCCCTCAAACCTTGACATTGTTTTAACCTTAGAGATATAATAAAGGGAACATCTTTAAGACATATACTACAGATACAGCTAAAATAACAAAAATACAGTCAGTCACCTTAAAAACAGTAGACAACAGGCCTGACGGACTTAAATAGCAGGGGTTCCGAAGCGCGGCAACACACTAAGAGTAACCCCGCCGCCCTGGCCACACCACGCATGTTTAATGATTTTGATGAAGAAATTTATGGCCTGTCGAATGTTATATTTCTTCTAGAATGCAGCAACAATCATTATGGTGGGGGTTGCAGGTATGCCAGGTGGGGCTGTGGAGGTGGAGGAGGAGGCAGCTGGTGAGTAAGATGGGGCAGTGGTTGTGGAGGGGATGGCAGTGGGCAAGTCAGGGGAGGTGATGAGGGAAGGATCCTCCATCTCCTCTTTGCTGCTGTTCACACTTTCGGTAATTTCCTTCATCCCTTCTTGTTTGTCTGTTTCATTCCTCATCTTGTTTGGACATATTTGCTGTATAACAACTTGGCATTCACAAAATAACCATCATTCAAGTGAATCCAAACATTATTATAGAAACTGGGTATCTATTCTAACATTGTTATTGCCGGAAACATTATTGTCGAAGTCGTTATTGGCAAGATCTTACTGTAGACTCCTCCTGAGCACCTTCCCCACGAGCCTCTAAGTCACGATGGGCGTGTCATGCGGAGAGGGAGATCGCATAGTCAGGGAAAATAGCAGTTTTGGGCCACTCCTTGCCTCTGGCTCGCATATTGTGGGCTAAACTCGCGCATTCAAAGTTTTGTGGTTATGATTTTTGGTCACTCGTGTACTAGTCGATTCGTGCATTGTGATAACGTGTACTGTGCGAGCTTACTGTACTTGATTAGTGAGATGGGTAAAAATGGAAATTTAGAGGATGAAGTTCTTGAAAGGGTACAACAGGGAAGAAAGGTTGCTGGATCATTGAAAGCAGTGATATGAAAGAGGGAAGTGTGCATGGAAGTAAAAATGTTGCTGCATGATAGTACTGTGATACAAACTCTAAGCTTAGACTTTGTTGGAAGGACACAAGTCAAGAGTGAGGGCAGTTGAAAGGAATCATTTGAAAGAACCATGTAGAGTTACATGGAGGGACACTAACATGTGAAGAAGTGAAGGGGCATTGTGGTGTGGATGTATATGTGATAGAAAGCATTAAGAGAAATACACTGAGGTTGTTTTGCCATGTGGGGAGGATGGAGTGAAAGATTAATGAGGAAAGTGTATGTGAGTGGGGTGGAAGGGGGGAGAGGGAGGGGAAGACCAAGGATAGGATGGAGGAATGAAGTGGAGAGGTATATGAGAGAGGGGTGTTAAGATGATGGGAGGGCACTGAAATGGCAGGGGACAGGGCAACATGGTGGTGATTTATTTGTGGACACCCCTTCCAGGATTAGGGCTTCAGGCTAAAGAAAGATACATTGATAGTTTCAGCCATGAGAACTGTTCTATATTTATGTACCATTTTAGAGAACTGATGTTTTTGTTCCTACTCTATGGAAAGTGGAGTTGCCAACACTATACTAGTCATTAAGTGACTTCATTGAAGCAACTCTTTAATTTTCTTAATAATTCAACTGTTCTTTATTATTCTTATGAATTAGTATTTCCTACTGGCAGTTTCATAACCAATGAGGGTTTCACTTTCCTTATTGACATTGTAACGAGAATAATAAGAGCATTTAGTGGCGACGCTGACAAAGCAAGTGCCTGTGTGACATCAACTGTACATTTGGCAGTGGTGATCTCGCCAATGCTACAAAACCAAGTAGTGAAAGAATTTGTACTACAAACTGAGCCAGCATCCACGTGAAAACAGAGGTGATTCTGGAAAATAATAACACCAAGAATTTCCCTTTCTTCAATATAATTATAATTTTTACTTTAACAAGTGAAAGAACATGCCCAGTGGACTTTAAAAATAGCCAGATTTGGGGAAATCCGGTTTCTAGGAAGCCGAATAGGAGGCAGAGTACCAATATTCCATTTACATTAAATCACTACAGTATTACTGTCTCCTGCAGATTGGCCTGAAAACACATTCCAAAACACAAACACATTCCTCATGAATAAATACTTCCTTTGTATGCATTTCCAAACATTCTAAGTGTATTCACTGATACTTACATTATTAACATTTACACTGTCCTATATGTAAAAAAAAAAAAAAAAAAAAACTGGTTGGTGCTTGAAATCTGTTTCAGAGTGGTAGAAATGGGTCAAAAGAGTGACTCAAGGTGTCTGCTCATACCTCCTTATTTTCCTCCAAGATTCTGGGGGCTGTGTCATTTCTCATTCATCATGTCCTTTCAGACTTCACCCATAACTAAATATCAGGTGCTTGTATATAAATAACTCTTGAGATGAGACCAGACAATGCACTGTAAGGTAAAGGTGAAGCTAAAGCAATTTTAAAATGTGGCTAGCACACTCACCCACCTTGCTGGGGTTTGTGACATCTACCAGGGCCTGGACTACTGGCCTGAGGTCCAGTGATGCAGCCAAGATGCGACACTTTGCACAGTTCTGCAGCAATGTCCCAATTGCCACCAAGCATCGGAACTGAGCCTCTGAGTCTGTGGAGCACATGGCCACAGCCCCAGCCCCACTCAACACTTGACATTTTTTGTCAAAATTGTCTTCTGTACCAAACATGACTGTGTAATTAAGAAGTACAGTGGCTGCAGCAATTTCAATATTCTTATTCTTATATGGTGATATCTTAACTGTGGCTGTGATCACCTTCTCCCACATCTCCATTAGAGCTGTGCGGCCTGGTTGGTGTGCAGCCATGTTAGCCAGACAGCGGAAGGCCATCAATTGAGCATTTGAATTTGAAGGGGGCTGGACCAGGGAGATCAGGTGACTTACAAGAGGTCCACGACGTTCTGCAACCAACCACAAATTCTGCATATTTTCTGACAATAAAGCCAATCTGAGGACATCGAGCGCTGGCCATACATGTTCACTCGGCCACTGTAGGGCACTTTCCAGGGGACCCAACAGACCAGGATCTGCTACCTCTGGCTCTGAAATGCACTTAATGAGCTGGCTCAAATTTTCACTTGTTAGCTGGCTTGCTGGTTCTAGTGCAGAGTTGGAGTCTGTCAATTTTGACAACATCCCTGCAGAATTACATGCTCCAAATCTCAGAGGTATAAGCTGGGGGAAAAAAGGGGAGGCCAAAGGAATATTCCTTGTTGTCTGACTGGTGTAGCTTGAAGGACCTGTGAAAGGATCCTGGGCTCCAACTGCAGTAAAGTTTACTCTAGATGTGTCTGGGATGTAACGTCCTCTCCCTGTAAATGGATCTCCCCCAGTGGCTCCTACACCTGAGGATGAGCCAGGCTGATACCGAGATCCCCCCGTAAAGGGATCAGAATATTGGCCACTTTCAATTCCTAATGTCATACCTTTGGTGTTTTCAATTATAAATGTTGCTACCCTGTCCAAGAACTCTTGTGGCAACTCATGTTTGTGAATGAAACGCTGAGCAGCATAGTATGGGTCTTCACAAGCATTATAGGGCAGTTTCAGAAACCGACCCTGGTCTAGCTCAACATCAAACACAAAATCATATTCCTTGCCTTCAAAAAGAACCTTGCCAGATGTGGAATTTGAACCTCCAGCACCACCAACCACTTCACCAACAGAACTCCATTCCTGCTTAGAAGCTGACCAGGAATAGCAGTTGATCTTATCTCCCTCTCGGACCATCACAGTTTGTCCATCTCGTTTTCCTGGCGCAAACAAAACTTCCTTTCCAGGCAGTTCACTCTTCTTGATGCCACCAAGATCTCCAACAGCCATGGTGGATTTTGCAACACTCTCCTCAAATTCTTTCTGAGTGTCTGGATCTGCCTGTCTTTCCTTCACTCTTGAAAATACACGACACATGCCATCACTGGAAAAAAAATAAGAGACAATCAGTCAAAACTTATCAACCTACAGGAAAAAAAGCTTCTCTCATCTTTCTTCATTTTGATTTATAGTGTCTTTTACATTTGTGTGTAAAGTTTAATGTGTACAGTTTGTATTTGCATCTTTGTTTTACTGGATTCTTACAGTATAGTGGCAATGACTTTAGTTATTACACAACCAGGATCACATGTTGTAATCACCTGACCAATCACATACTGGCAAATGATCTGTCCCATCCAATTCTAAAAAGTGTTTGAATGTCATCTCTCCAATTACTTCTCTCTTTATCTCTTCCTTTCAGTATTCATTTCAGTTACCATTCAGCTACTTTGTTATTCATCTGCTACATGCTCGAGGAAAAACGTGCTTTGCTGAAGATTACTTTTAATCAAAGTATACTCTAATGTGCTAGTGAATGGGGAAAAACAAGTGGTTAACGAGTTTAGAGTGCAGTAGCTAAAAGAAAAGAGAGGTAAAGGGATACAGGATGTGAAGAGCGCAGTGGCTCACAGAAAAAGGTGGTCGGTTCTGGGAAGGTCCCGGTACAAAACAAAGGACTACTAGAGACTTACATGAAGGAGTGAAGTAACCACATTAACAGATGGGTGTGAAACTATGGTAAAACATGGATGTGAAAACATCCACAGCAGTGGAAATGTGGAAGTGGAATGGCTAGCCATTACATCATGATGCCATCTTATTTTATTTTATTCTTCCTGCCTGCAGACAATACTACTTAGATCAGGAGAGTCACTTTCTGAAAAGGTTACCAAAGTGATATACAGTACCCATGAAAATTCTGAGGAATGAGTTAATATACAGAGAGAGAGAGATCCATTCATCAACCAATCCTATGTCGCCCCACAATGGAGCGTAGAAGCCCGAGGCTAGCAAATTGGTCCTGACATTTAAGATGATAATGACCAGCCTCACTCATCTGAGTGGCATTACGTGAACAATAAACCCTAACCACCCCTTGGATATGAACCTTCACCGGCTCAATCCGATTGGAGTGCCGTAACTACTCACTAAACCACCAGGCGCCAAAATTTGGTTATATGATTACCACCCAAAATAGTAAAAGGTTTCCTGGTGTACAGGAAACCATCTGGCTTGTCACTCAGCGTAGAGTCACCCACAGGCAGAAGGACGAGGAAAGAAAGAAGAGGGAGTGTAAAGTCACCTGTAGGCAGAAGGACAAGGAAAGAATGATGGAAAGAAGACAGAAGAGGATGGAGGAGAGGAAAGGGCAGACACCCGAGAGCAGCACAACACTGAGTGGATGGTGAGTGCCCCCACCTACCACAAAGAGAGATAGATACAGATAGATAATTACTGTACTTTACTATTTTGTATCCCTACCATGTACTTTCAGAACCTCATGAATGCATTGTAGCATAAGTCTGCAATAATCAAATGAAATATCATGCACCCAGACGTCTCTCGTGTATGAAAGGAACTTAAGTTTTTACCTGAGACCACAGTTCCTCAAAAGGATTCACATCTGGAGAATTCCCAGACCACTAAAGTTTGTTTACATTATCTGACAACCACTTCAAGAGCTTCTGTGCATCACCATTCATGGTTACATTCTTGGGAAGCACATAAAATGCACTATGCACTAACTGTTCACTAAAATAATCCCTAATTATAAGTAAGTCTGAGTGTTTCACTTTTATGTGCTCATAACAGGGGTCATGGGGATTCATGTGTGAGGGACATAGCTTGCCATGCATCATGGTCACACACTGAAAGGTCAGCATATCATTCCATGAAACCTTTCTCCAGTCCTCAGAGTAAAATCCTTGTATTTCCTTGCAAAATTCAAACAATATGCATCTTGTGAGTCAATGAGGGTTTGATGGTGAAGGAGTAAAGAGGCAGTTTCAGGTGCTTCTGGTGGAATTCTTGAATGGTTCATGCTGCAACACTTGCTAGGAGGATAGGGTTGGCCTGTTTCAGTTGTCGTGTTGTTATGCATGGATTCGTCAACACCTACTGTATCTCTTGATCAGCAAGTAAGTTGCTGCTGAAGTCATTCTAGAACACCCTGGTACAGATCTGCAAGGTGGAATTTGGCCCTGAGGCATCTTTGCTCTAACAAGCAGGCTATACATGATGGACTTGTTCTTCCTTGTTTGCTGGCAACTTTCCTTCACTGATATGTTTCCCTCCCTCAGGTCAATAATCTGTATCTTTTCTTGCTCTATCAAGTTCTAGTAATCTTTTCTGAGGTAAGAGTAAGCAGCAGCGGGGCAAACACTGACTGTAGCACAAAAAGAGGGCACTTGTAACAGACACCCTCCCTTGCACGTGTCCCACAGGACACTGAGGAGGTTTACTATCTGTCAAGGTGGGATCACCAGGGAAATTTGATAAGTACCACCAAAGCGAGATACAACCATTTGGAACTCTCGAAGAAATGGATTGTCTGAGAACACTCAATCACTCAATAAGAGGCTCCAGTGTTCTCAGAATTTCCATGGGTACTGTACTAAATTATGGCATTCCATAAAGTCTCTCATGAACTATCTATAGCCCGACGCCCTATTCCCGCAATGGGTGGCCACAGACAAAACGCCTCCAAGTCGCTCTGTCACCCACCACTTGCCTACCCTTCCCCCAGCTCACTCCCCCCTCCTTCATATACCTCTCAACTCCATCCTTCCACCTCATCCTCGGTCTTCCCCTCCCTCTCCCTCCCTCCACCCCACCTGCATACACCCTCTTAGTCAGTCTTTCATTCTCCATTCTCTCCACATGTCCAAACCACCTCAGTGTATTTCTCCTTATCTTCTCAACCACATCCACATCCACCCCACAACATTCCTTCACTTCTTCATTTGTCAACCTGTCCCTCCATGTCACTCCACATGCTCCTCTCAAGTAACTCATTTCCACTGCTCTCACTCTTGACTTGTTACCCTCTAGCAAGGTCTATGCCTTGCTTTCATACGTCAGGGTAGGGATCACGATACTATCATACAGTGACTTCTTGATTTCCATACTCACCTCCCTATTTCTCATCACCGCTTTCAGTGAACCAACAACCTTCCTTCCCTGCTGTACCCTTTCAAGTATTTCATCCCCAAAACTTCCATCCTTACTCATCACACTACCCAAGTACTCGAATGCACTCACATTCTCCATATCCTCACCATCTAACCTCACTGTGCATTCTGTGACTTCATTCCTCTCAAACACCATAACTTTACTCTTCTTTACATTGACTTTCAGATTCCTCTTCTTACACACTGTCCCAAATTCATTCACCAAATTTTGCAACTCCCATTCATCTTCACTCAACAATACTGCATCATCAGCAAACAACAACACTGGAATCTTCCACATCTCACCCTCATTCATTAGAGCCACTCCCAAATCCACTGCCCTACCTTGCACCTCCTTTACAACCCCATCCATGTATATATTAAACAGCCATGGAGACTGTCAGACTAGGCAAACCACACTCACCGGCCTCACAACGTGAACTGCCCAAGGTCGCCGGTTGCATACCACAGGAACCTTCCGATGACGTCATCACTCGTGACTTAGCAGGTGTGTGTGTGCGCGCACACACTAACAACAATATGCACTAACACTCTCGTCCTTACTTCTTAATTTGACAAAAGATTTCAAGGACGAAGCTGGATGGTCTATTTGCGTCTGATACACACTATGTATCCAATACACAGACTTTTGTGTGAGTACCATCAATACCCGATACGCACTATGTATCCAATACATACACTTTTGTTTAATTACTATCAAGACCCAGTCTGTGGCCATATACTGATATGTGATGTCTCTTGAAGTATTATAAACTTTCTAGTCTCAGCTGATTGCTGCACACAGCCGCTCGGTCGAGGCACCTTTCTTGGTGAGACAATCAGTCAGTTGTTGTGGTGTATCCACCCAAGATACTTCATCAATCTCCCCTCACTCCAACATGTCTTGTAATACAGCAATATCAATGCGCAATCTCCTGTCTTCTACGCTCCTACAGGAGTAATGGGCATCCACCAGACTCTTGTTGTCGACGAAACACTTTATTTTGATCTTTCCACATCCAGAAACCTCATGCAATATGTTGGTGAGATATACAGCAATCTCAGCACATTCAAGCAGCGCCAACGCCTCAGCAGATAAGGTAGATTTGACGACCCTCCTGATCTTCCTTGTCTGCCAGAATATAGGACATCTTGCCTCACTAGCATCTCGTAGGAAGATCACAAAACCTCCCTGAGATCCATTGCCTACAAGGTTGGCAAATGAGGCAACCGAAAAGCACTCTATATGACAGTCCTCGATCGGCCCCATTCTTGGAATGTATAGCTTCATGCTGTCAGTCTTCACCCTTGAGATAACCTTACTGAGTCTAAGCAAATCCGCTCGGTTGCTAGTCACACTCAACTAACACACATCAAAGGCAATATCTGGCGAGTGTGTGTGGCAATCCAGTTGAGTTGCCCAATTAATGCTCGGTACTCTGTTTTCTCAGACTCGGACAGCTCCCCTGATTTTACTGCTGCACAATGTTCACTCAAGGTGACTGGTTTCAAAGATGAAGCATACTGGAATTGGTCGAGCGTTATGCTGCCATCGATGTTGCAGATGACATTGAGACCGACGTATTTGAAGGCTTTTGATTCTGAACTGCCGATGAGGAATATTTGACTCAACCGGTTTATCATATGCTGTTCGAACTCATGTGTACCAGCCCAAAGGAAGTAGTCGACGTAGATGTATACCATGCCTTTGACTTTGCCACCATTGCTCCAAGAGAACAGCACTGAATCCAATGATGACACTTTAGCTCCGAGACTCAACAATTGATCTTTTATGCGCAGATACTAATGCCTAGCAGCATCACAAAGGCCATAAACAGTTTTCTTTAGTCTCCATAAC
The DNA here is from genome assembly GCA_018397915.1 of Birgus latro. Classification (NCBI taxonomy): domain Eukaryota; kingdom Metazoa; phylum Arthropoda; class Malacostraca; order Decapoda; family Coenobitidae; genus Birgus; species Birgus latro. The sequence continues at coordinate 30,997 of JAGKTI010005439.1, read as the reverse complement.
TTACCATTTGCATATTCAGGCAGAGGACGTAAATGAACAACTCTCTCAATGTCATTACCTTGCAAGTAGGCAGCTTTCATGTCCATAGTGTGGCACTCCCACTGCTTGGTGGAGACCAAAGAATGTGCCAAACGCACTGCTTCTTTTGAACAAGTAGGCGAGTCTTTTCGGAGATCCACTGTGTCTTCCTCAAATCCTCTGGCGACTAAGCGGGCCTTAACAATAGGCTTTACATTTTTCAGTTTGTCCGTCACAACCTATCGAACTGTTATGGCACCTTGCCCAACATCATCTACTTCCTCATACACATCATTATTTTGCCAGTATGTAATTTCATTTTCCTTAGCGCATAATACAGCCTCAGAGTTGAAAAGAACAAGCATTTCTGCGTCATCATCAACCACTTCCCATTCGCTAAGATCCTTCTCCAAATCTATCCAATCAATGCTGCCATCAGAGTCCCTCTTCAAATTATAGCAGTATTTGTACTTTCCAGTGGCTCTACCTGCCCGACTCATAATCCTTCCAGACACCAACTCTCCACTTTCTGAATGTATTCCCTTTATACGTTGACCAACAGAAACTTTGGGAGGCTGATTAATCGGAACAGAAACTGTGGGAGGCTCATCAATTGGAACCACATCATCTTCCAACTCGTCATCTGGTGGATAGTCATTCAACACTTGCGGAGGATTGTCATTAGGCTTCTCCTGGACAACATTGTTCTTCACATCACTGCTGACACCACTTTCAACTGTAGTACCTTGCTCTGGCACACGCGCTAGACAACATACGTGCACCCGCACGTAGACACCGCCGTGTCTCACCAGAATTTGTTTCCCATCTCTGTCTATTACAATTCTGGGACCGTGCCACTCATGACTGTCATTTCTTTTGTAGAAGACTTCATCTGCTCGAACGTATGTTGTGCCGCAGAGCCCTAGCCAAACGTTCTTCTGATTCGGTCTTTATAAACTCTTGTCTAGCTAAATTAAGAGTGTTCAAGTTGTCTCTCACAATTTTCGATGGTGATGAAGGTTCCAAGGCTGGAGGATCACTTGCATACACATTAGGCAGGCCAGGGTTTTGACCAAAAACAAGTTGGTTAGGAGAAAAGCCTGAGCAGTTGGTGAGAGCATTTCTTGCTGATACTGCCCGTGCCAAGGCCACATCCAATTCACACTGGCTATCAGCCATTATCTTCCTAATAATGTCACCAATGACTGCATTTTGACTCTCACAGACTCCGTTGCTTCAAGGACTCTCTGCAGACGCTGTCATGATCTTGATATTGAAGGCCTCTCCCAAAGCTCGCATTTCAGCATTGTTGAATTCACAGCCATTGTCTGTAAGAATTTTTCTAGGTGCGCCAAACACAACAATCCAGCTCCGAAATATTCCTTTGATAATGGTGGGCGCACACTTATCCGCGATTACTGTCGCATTACAATACCTGGTCGCCAAATCAACAAGGACTAAGAAATAATGCCTTCCCCAAGCTTTTAAATCCATGGCTATGGCTTCGTTAAACTTAGACGCCGCGGGCAAACTGACTATGGGTCAGAGCTTGGCTTTCTTAAATCTGCAACAGACTGTATAAGCATCAGATACAGCCTTGATAGCCCGCTCCAGTTTTGAACTTTTAATTCCCGCATCTGTGATCAGTTTAATTAATTTTGCCGATGTTTGGTGTCGAAATTGCCTGTGAAGCTTCAAAGCGGTTTTTTCGACATCACCCCCAAGAGATGCCAACATGATTGTTTCACAAAATTCACGACCTAGTCATAAAGAAATTGGAAGCAAGTAATGGCCTGAAGATGAGGATTTCAAATCAATGATAGTTCCACAAATTTTGACCTGGTCACTTCCAAAGTTAATCAACATTTTTGCTTTTTTCATGGAACGTCTACTCAACAGCAAGGGAATATTGCAGTCCACAACATCAGTCACGATGGTTGCATGCATATTTCCAATGTAGCAGGGCAGAGTAACACGTTTGAGGGAAGAAACTGTGACACCATCAGCAAAAGTAAAAATTGAAGATGACGCTTCTTCTCTTATAGCTTCACGTTTGTAATCAGTGAGCTCACTTAGCAATTGATCCATTCAACTCCACATACAGTTGTAGAACACCCCGTGTCTAGAAGAGCACATCCCTTAGATTCTACTACTAGAGTCTGTAACTTACCTCTACTTGCAGCATCATCCGCATAGCCCATAAATAACGACAGATGCACTGTTTCAGAATTTTCTTCTCGACTGCTGTCGTTTTTGTCTACATTCGGACAGTCACGTGCCCAATGAAATCTAGAATCAAATACAAAACACCTCAATACCTTTCCGTCAGACCCAAGTGGGTTCTGCCTCCTGCCGGTGGATGAGCGTTGGGGAATTCTAGCAGATACGGTTGAACATCGGCCACCACCATGACCTCGATCAAGTACTGCACCACCCCGCAACATTCTCCGTCCTCGTTGAGTACCCCTAGCATAAAACGTTTCCTCACCCTCAACTTTGTAACTCTAAAATACTGGTTCGCCTTTCACCTCCCGGGCGGACACCGATGCCTTGTTCTGCCTGCCAATTTCACCAGCAAAAATACGATTCAGGGCAGATTTCATGTTTTCGTATGTCACCTCAGGTATCGCGGACATCCCCAGTTGTTGGTTACTGTCTGAAAGTTTGCATGCAGCTAAGAGCATAAAAGCCATCACAGAATTTGGCAGTGCCATGTATTGCTTTGTAAATTTGAAATAAACATGCTCAAATTCTGTCACGAGCTCACGAATGTTCATATCACCGGCTCTTCTGAAGTTGTACAACTCATAAAACGCTGCAAACTGTCAACATCCTTTGTCCACGAGAAATAAACCGTTTAATTTTTTCAGCAAGGTCTGAACACCATCCTTCTGCTTCAGAACATCCGCATCAATCTCCGAAGACGCCACCCTCGCTCTTCCAGACAATGACAGGTGAATAGCTAAGGCTTGTTTTTCTTTATCCAAGCCCGTCAGTTCGCACCAAATGTCGATGTCTTTTTTCCAGCTCTCATAAGCAGAATCATTTTCAAGTTTTGGAGGCCATTTGGTCGAACACGACGCCATTTTTCGAACTACGCTCTGCTACCAGTGTCAGACTAGGCAAACCACACTCACCGGCCTCAACGTGAACTGCCCGGTTGCATACCACAGGAACCTTCCGATGATGTCATCACTCATGACTTAGCAGGTGTGTGCGTGCGCATACACACTAACAACAATATGCACTAACAGAGACATCACACAACCCTGTTTCAGCCTCACATTCAGATCAAAGAACTCACTCAGCTCACCATCCACTCACACAGTAGCCCTAGCTCCTTCGTACATACTCTTCACAGCACTCAACAATTTCCCCTCCACTCCATAAATTCTTAATACCTTTCACATACCTTGCCTATCTGTTCTGTCATAAGCTTTCACCGAGTCCATGAAGGCAGCATACACTTTCTTTCCCTTCTCTAGATACTTCTCCACTAAACATCTTAGAACAAATATCTGATCTACACACCCTTTTCCCTTCCTAAATCTCCCTTGTTCTTCTCCAACTAACTCCTCTGTTATATGCCTAACCCTATGAATAAGTATTCTACCATATATCTTTCCAGTCACACTAAGAAGGCAAATACCCCTATGGTTACCACAAACTTCTCTCCCCTTTTCCTTTATATAAAGGAACAATTATACCTGATTTCCAGTCCTCTGGAACCCTTCCCTCTTCCCAAGCTAATCTACACAACTTCCATATCCATTCCACAACAATCTCATCCCCATACTTCAGCATTTCACCACACACTCCATCAATTCCTGGGGCCTTTCCCATCTTGATCTTCTTCATTGCTTCCACTACTTCCGCCCTTCTGATCTCTTCCTCCCTTCTCTCACCTCTTCTTCTCCCAGCCATTCCCCAACCACTTATACTTGCTCTGCTCTCACTCTCTACATTCAACAAATCCTCAAAGTGCTCCTTCCATCTCCTCAATTTCTCTCTCTTCTCCACCAGCAATCTATTATTCCCATCTTTCACTCCCCTACTATTTCCCTTTTCACACTGTCTTACTTTCTTTACCTCCTTCCAAAACAATTTCTTACTCTCCCTCCATTTTACACTCAGATTCCTCCCCAACTCCTCATCCACTTTCTTCTTACTCTCCTTCACCAATCTCTTCACCTCTCTTCTCCAACCCACATATACCTCTCTCTTCTCTCTCATCTTCTACCCTGCCTCTGCTCACTAGCCATTCACTATATGCCTTCTTCTTTTGTTCCACAGCTCGTTTCACCTCATCATTCCACCATGCTGTCCCTTGCACACCCCTGTATCTCCTTCTCACTCCACAAACCACCTCACACGCTGTGCCTATCTCTTCCGTGAAAATCTTGCATACATCTTCCACCCCTTCCATCTGCTCTAACTCATACCTTCCCAATCTTTCTTCCACTATACTCTCATACTCTGCCATTTTCTCACTATCTTGTAACTTCTCCGCTCTTCACACAGGAGCTATTTCCTCCTGTATTATCTGGTAGTAGCATGAATAAAACACAAAAGACATCATCTCAATGATGGGGTTAACGAATGTAAGTGGGATGTGTTGTTGTCACTTAGCTGAACAGCCTCTCCATCATCGGAAAGCAACTCCCTCTATGGGGCCATCCTACATTTACAGTACAATACATATACAGTAATCTCTTAATTATCAGCTGTCACAATATCTGGCCCATCGCAATATCCGGCACTTTCTGCTTGGCTCTATTAAAACAATATCCGGCAAAAGAGGCGATATTTGGCTCAGAAAGGGGAAGCAATCGGCAGTACTATGCATTTTTCGGCGGTAACATGTATCAGCCAGCTCATGCACAGGACCCAATCGACGCGCAGGCATACCCCGTAACAGAGCAACACATGCCAGTGAATCACAATGCATTGCAGGAGCTGCCCACTCGACGCGCCAAGTCAACTGTCGCCCTCTCATTCTCTCCACTGGATGCTGTATAGTGAGGATGCATCTGTGACTTGTGCATTTGTGACCCACACAGTAGCTACGCCCCCAGTGCTGTGACTTAACCTGTGGCCACTCTTGCCTCGCTCATTGCTGAAGTGCTGTGACTTACATTGTGGCCCCTCAGTGTTCCATGCCCTAGTGCTCTGACTACTGTACCCTAGTTCTATGTGATGGCTGAGTTTGTGGCATTTGTGGCAGTGCCAATACAAGGTGAGTACTGTATGATTATGATCATATCATGTACTGTATTACTGTACTACATGTACTGTATCAATATTTATTGTATTTTATGCTTGATTTCAATTTCTTCCTCATGGGTAATACTGTGGGAAAGATTTTAGGATAGAAGGTTGAGATGGACAGCTTAGGGTGGTGACATACTATCCGGCTCAACATCAAATGGATAGCCAACGGGGGATACTAAAGCAGTATCTGGCATTTTTGCAATAACAGACAGGGGGTTTGAATGAATTATGCCTGATAATTTGGAGATTACTGTGCCATGTAGAGTACTGACATGCCTTTGTTGTAGACAGCACCTCACCAGAGTCTGATAGGGTCTTTCCCAAAGTGGGGTTTGGCTCCCTGGTGGATGCCACAACTGGTTGACCCACAGTGCACAGCACCATTACATATAAGCTCCCCAACAGTGCCAGTGTGAGATGTAGTGCGTGGATATATAAGAAGCAGTGATTGATTATGTGTGTGTGGATGATGGGATGAGAAGATGTGTAATGGATGAGAAGAGCATACAGAGGTTGGGGGAGTGGAATTTCTGACCACCACTTGGTGGTAATGAGAGTTAAGGTTCAAGTGAAATGGAGGAATAGATGAAGGGAGGGGCAGGAGGAAGAAGTTCATACAGGAAAGTGGAAAGGTTACAAGAGGATGGAAAAAATGCAGAAAATAACAGGGAAGTGGAGGAGCAATTGGGTAAGTATGATTTGGAGCAGATGGAGGATGTGGAAGGTCTGTGCTGCATGTAAAGTGGTGTGTAAGGTGAAGGGAAGACGAAAAGGGGTGCAAGGAACAGCATGCAAAAATGAAGAGGTGAGACAGGCTGTGGCATAATATAAGCATATAATAAGTGGATGAGGAACGGGTGTGGAGGAAGATGAGAGAGGAAGAAAGAGTTATATGTAGGGAGGGAGGGACAGGTGAAATGATTAGTAACAGAGAGTAAGAAGAGGGTGATGAAGAATTTGGAAGGAATTTGAGTGTACAATGGAGGGAATGTATGAAAATGTTCTGGAACGAGGTAAAGAGAGTTAGACGGGGTGTTAAAAAAGTTAGTCAGGGAGCAAAAGATAAAAATGGTAGATTACTAGTGGAGAAGGGGAAAAGAGCAGATGGTGAGAACACTTAAAGGAATTGTTAAACATATAGAATGAAAGTAATGCGAGTATAAGTGGCTGGGGAATGGCTGGGAGAAGGAGGGATGTGAGAAGAGAGGAAGAAATCAGTTGGATGGAAGTTGTGGATGCGATGAAGAAAGTTAAAACGGGGAAAGCCCCAGGAATTGACAGAGTGTGTGCTGAAATGCTGAAGCATGGGGGAGAGATAGTAGTAGAATGGATGTGGCAAATGTGCAGATTGGCCTAGGAGGAAGGTAAAGTCCCAAAGGATTGGAAGTCAGGTATAATTATTCACCTATACAAAGGAAAAGGGGAAAAAGAAGTGTGTGGTAATCATAGGGGCATTTGACTTAGTGCAACAGGAAAAGTATATGGAAGGATACTTATTCACAAAGTAGGGAAATAACAGAGGAATTAACTGGAGAAGAACAAGGAAGTTTTAGGAAGGAAAGAGGTTGTGTAGATCAGATATTCATTCTTAGGTCTTTAGTGGAAAAGTTTCTAGAGAAGGGAAAGAGGTTGTACGTGACCTTCATGGATATGGAGACAGCATATAAAACGGTCGATAAACAAGGATTGTGGAAAGTATTAAGAATATATGGAGTAAGTGGGAAGTTGTTGAATGCTGTGAAGAGTATGTATGAGGGTGCTAAGGCTTCAGAGCATGTGGACAGTGAACTGAGTGAATTTTTCTATTTCAAGGTTGGATTGAAACAGAGATGGGTCATGTCTCCATGGCTGTTCAATCTGTATATGGATGGGGTTATAAAGGAGACACAAGGTCGGGCAGTGGATGCTGGAGCGGCCCTAATGAGAGAGGGCAGTGTGTGGAAACTACCTGTACTGTTATTTGTAGATGATACTGTGTTGTTAAGTAAAAATGAAGGAAAGCTGCAAGGCTTTGTGAATGACTTTGGGAAAATGTGTAAGAAATGGAATCTAAAGGTGAATGTTGGGAAGAGTAACGTTATGGTCCTCGAGGGAAATGAAGTCACTGAATGTACAGTGAGAATGGATGAGGAGGAAATGGAAAATGTGAGTGCTTTTAAGTACTTGGGTAGTGTGATGAGTAAGGATGGAAGTTCAGAGGGTGAAGTGCTTGAAAGGGTGCAACAAGGAAGAAATGTTGCTGGTTCTTTGAAGGCAGTGATAAACAGGGAAGTGGGCATGGAAGTGAAAAGTTACTGCATGACAGTATTGTGATACCAACTCAAACGTATGGAAGTGAAGCTTAGACCTTGTTGGAAGGACACAAGTCAAGAGTGAGAGCAGTGGAAATGAGTTATTTGAGAGGACCATGTGGAGTCACATGGAGAGACAGACTAACAAATGAGGAAGTGAAGGAGCTTTGTGGTGTGGATGTGGATGTGACAGGAAGTGCTAGGAGAAACACACTGAGGTGGTTTGGCAATGTGGAGAGGATGGAGAGTGAGAGACTGATGAGGAGAGTGTATGTGAGTGAGGTGGAGGGGGGGGAGAGAGAGGGGGAGGCCAATGATGAGACGGAGAGATGGAGTGGAGAGGTATATGAAAGTCGTGGGGTGTGAGCTGGGAGCAGGGCAGTGAAATGGCAGGGGACAGGGTGACATGAAGGATTTGTGGCCACCCCTTATGGGATTAAGGTGCCTGGCAATAGATAGCTAGGTAGACAGATTCATAAAATATGTGGAATAAGAAATTTTACAGACAAAGAAAATAGAAGAAAGACAGTGCTTCAACGGTACTGTCATATAGAGAAAAGTTTGAAAGGAACAAGAGAGTGTTTTTGATTGGAGATATGAATGGAAAAGTAGGGAACGTGAAGGTGGATGGATTAGTTGGAGAGTGGGGTGTGACCGCAGAAGTCGATGATAATGGCAGTGCTCTAGTGAACATTTGTGCGGGTAGGGGGTTGGTGATAGCCAATTCCTTCTTTAGACACAAAATGTTCCACAGGTATATGTGGTGAGTGATATGAAGGGTGGGTGGTGAACTGAACAAGTGGAAGACAATGACAATTATGTGTTTGGTTGACAGAATGAGAAGGTGTGTAATGGATGCTATGCAAGAGCATACAGCGGTTGGAGGAGTGGACTTTCTGACCACCATGTGATGTTGGTGAAAGTCAAGATTCAAACACAGTGGAGGAATAGAAGGAGGGAAGGACTGGAAGAAGTGGTCGATACACTGAAGGTAGAGAGATTGCACGAGGATGGTAAAAAGACAGAATATAAGAGAGAAGTGGAGGAGCGATTGAGTAAATATGATTTGGAGCAGGTGGAGGAGGTGAAAGGGGAGTGCATGATATACAGAAGAAATCTGTGCAGCACGTGAGGTGATGTGTGGAGTGAAGAGAAAACGAAGGGGGGTGCAAGGAACAGCACGGTGGAATGAAGAGGTGAGACAAGCTGTAGTGCAAATAAAGCATACAGTATAGTGAGTAGATGAGACGCACAAGCATGAAGGAAACTGAGAGACAGGAAGAGGAAGAGAAAGAGAGAGGTGAGAAGATTAGTAAGAGAGAGTATGAAGAAAGCGAATGAGGAATATGAAGGAATTTGAGTGTACTGTGGAAGGAATGTAATCAAATATTATGGAATGAGGTAAAGAGGCTAAGATGGGGTGATAAAGAAGTTAGGTGGGATGTGAAAGATAAAAATGGTAGAATGCTAGTGGAGAAGGGAGAAAAAGTGTGCAGATGGAGAGAACACTTCAAGGGACTGTTAAACATAGAGAATGAAAATGATGCGAGGATAAGTGGCTGGGGAATGGCTGGGAGGAGGAGGGAGGTAAGAAGAGAGAAAGAAATCAGTAGGATGGAAGCAGTGGAAGCAATGAAGAGAGTCAAAATGGGACAACCTCCAGCAATAGATGGAGTGTGTGGTGGAATCCTGATGCATGGATATGGAAGATGTGCAGATTGGCCTGGGAGGAAGGTAGAGTCCTGAGGATTGGAAGTCAGATATAATTACTCCCCTATACAAAGGAAAAAGGGGAAAAGAAGTGTGCGGTAATCACAGGGGCATTTGCCTTCTTAGTGTTATAGGAAAAGTGTACGGCAGGATATTTAATGAAATATAATAACAGACGAATTAGCTATTGAAGAACGGAGGTTTTAGGAAGGGAAGAGGTTGCGCAGATCAGGTAATCATTCTTAGGTCTTTAGTGGAACAGTTTCTAGAGAAGGCAAAGAAGTTGCCTGCAGCATTCATGTATTTGGAGAAAGCATATGACACAGTGGATTGACAAAGAATGCGGAAAATACTGAAAAAATATATAGAGTAAATGGGAAGCTGTTCAATGCCATGAAGAGTATGTACGAGGGGGACAAAGGATGCTGTGTGTGTGGATAGTGAATTGAATGAATTTTTCTATCTGAATGTTGGATTGAAACAGGGATGTGTCTCATCTCCATGGCTGTTCAATCTGTAAATGGATGGGGTCTTAAAGAGCTACAAGGCAGGGCAGCGGATGCTGGTGCATCCCTAAAGAGTGAGGCAATGTTTGAAAACTCCCTGTACTGTTGTTTGCAGATGATTACTTTTAAGGGAAGACAAAGGGGAACTGCAAAGCTTGGTGAATGAGTTTGGAAGTATATGTAAAAAATGGACTCTAAAGGTGAATGTAGGGAAGATTAAAGATATGGTCTTTGAGAGAAATGAAGTCACTGGATGTACAGTGAGGTTGGATGATCTGGGAATGAAGAATGTGAGTGCATTTAAGTACTTGGGTGCTGTAGTGGGATGAGTAAGGATGGAAGTTTGGAGGGTGAAGTGCTTGAAAGGGTAAAACAAGGAAGAAAGATTGCTGGTTCTTCGAGAGCAGTAATAAGAAACAGGGAAGTGAACATGGAACTAAAAATGTTGCCGCATAATAGTACAGTAGTATGACACCAACTCTAACGTATGGAAGATAGGCTTTTGAAAGGACACCAGTCAAGAATGAGAGAAGGGAAATGAGTTATTTGAGAGGTGCATGTGGAGTTACATGGAGATACAGACTGATAAATGAGGAAGCGAAGAAGCATTGTGGTGTGGATGTGAATGTGATAGAAAGTGTTAGGAGAAATACACTGAGGTGGTTTGGCCATGTGAAGAGGATGGAGAGCGAAACACTGACGAGGAGAGTGTATGTGAGTGACGTGGAGGGGGGGAGAGGAGGGGGAAGGCCAAGGATGGGATGGAGTGGAGAGGTATATGAGAGAGGAGAGTGTAAGCTGGGTGCAGTTCAGTGAAATGGAATTGGACCTGGTGACACCCATCCATCATTCAATCCTATGTTGCCTCATGAGGAGCGTATGTGTCAGGCAATAGATAGATGGATAGATAAACTCTAAGTACAGTATGTTGTACATAAAGTTACACTATATATAGGAGTTTGAATGTGGGATGAGGCTTAGCAGATCAAGAGTGTGGCCTTATGTAAACTATTATGTGAATAAGTAATGCATGGAAGCTGACGAAACTATGGGATTAATTTAGGACTGACTGACGGATGAAATAACTTGTGTTCATAGAAACATATGATAAAAGCTTGACAACCCCCCCTTCCCTTTTTTTTTTTTTATCATTTTATAGAAGGACATTCTCCAAATAGCATAACTGAAATACTTTTACAATAAAAAAAATAGTAGGTACTGATGATTAGGTTTGTGGGCTGGTATGAAAATTCAAAAGGCTACAATGAGATGTGTTAACCATTTCATTAGGCATGTTGTTGATTGTTCTCACTGTTATGTTTTCTTTCTTCATTTCTGATTCCTTTATGGCCCCATGTTTTTCAGTGGAAAAAAAAGATCTGGAAGATGATACCATCTCCAACATTTGTTTGATTCCTTATCTAAGACATTCCTTCTCATCCTTTTATGTTATACCAAACATACTGCCTTCATTCTTCTCTGCAGATACCTCTAAGTGATAATGTACTCTTTAATTTTACCTACTCTTCTAACCCATGGGTTGCGAGCCACAGCTCAGGCTGGGTAGCGGCCCGGTGCGAACCACAGCTCAAGCTGTGCTGGCCGTGCATCACCGCTAACTACTCCACCCCTATGCAAACTTACGGATGGCGCTACACAAAGACGGAAAGGGAAACATTTTTTTCTTTTCACCAGATGATGCCTTGGATGTTTATCTTCAAATTTATAATATATATATATATTTTTTTTACTCCCCTACGTAAACTTACACATGGCCCTATGCAAAGGCAAAGAGAGAGAGATTATTATTTTTTTTTTTTTTACCAGATGATGCCCTGGATGTTTATCTTTAAGTTTATAATAAACAAAAACAAAAAAACAAAAAAAACTTTTTTCCCTTCATTTTTTGCACAACATGGGATGGGATAAAAAAAAGGCAGTTGTGCAACCCACGGGTTAAGGAAAGATATGGCTTAATTTTCATGATATTAACTGTAAATGAATAGACCTCCATCCCACTCTTATTTCACATCAATATCATCATCATTAAACTAAACTCTTCAATCAAAACACAGGATATTCGTAGCTGGTGGTTCCTACACACATCAGCATGTAAATGTACAGACATTATAAGCTAGTGATTTAAGAACTGTACTGACCTGA
>JAGKTI010005439.1:0-18729 GCA_018397915.1 Birgus latro | reverse complement strand
TCAGTCTTTCACTCTCCATCCTCTCCACATGCCCAAACCACCTTAACGTGTTTCTCCTAACGCTTCCTATCGCGTCCACATCCACACCACAGCGCTCCTTTACTTTCTCATTTATTAGTCTGTCTCTCCATGTGACTCCACATGCTCCTCTCAAATAACTCATTTCCACTGCTCTCACTCTTGGCTTCTGTCTTTCCAACAGGGTCCAAGCTTCACTTCCATATGTTAGAGTTGGTATCACAATACTGTCATGTAATAACTTTTTCACTTCCATGCTCACTTCCCTGTTTCTTATCACTGCTTTCAACGAACCAGCAACCTTCCTTCCCTGCTGCACCCTTTCAAGCACTGCATCCTTCAGACTTCCATCCTTACTCATCACACTACCCAAGTACTTAAATGCACTCACATTCTCCATATCCTCCCCATCCAATCTCACTGTACATTCACTTGCTTCACTTCTTTCGAAGACCATCACTTTACTCTTCCCTGCATTCACCTTTAGATTCTGTTTCTTACACACTCTCCCAAACTCATCTACCAAAGCCTTGCAGCTCCCCTTCATCTTCACTCAACAACACAGTATAATCTGCAAACAACAGCACAGGGAGTTTCCATACACTGCCCTCTCTCACTACGGCCGCTCCAACATCCACTGCCCGACCTTGTATCTCTTTTATAACCCCATCCATGTAAAGATTGAACAACCATGGTGACATGACGCATCCCTATTTCAATCCAACCTTCAAATGGAAAGATTCACTCAGTTTGCCATCCACACGCACTGCAGCCTTAGCACCCTCATACATACTCTTCACTGCCTTCAACAACTTCTCATCCACTCCATATTTTCTTAATACTTTCCACAATCCTTGTCTATCCACCCTGTCATATGCTTTCTCCAAATCCATGAAGGCTGCATACAACTTCTTTCCCTTCTCTAGAAACTTTTCCACTAAAGATCGAAGAATGAATATCAGGTCTACACAACCTCTTCCCTTCCTAAAACCTCCCTGCTCTTCTCCAACTAATTCCTCTGTTATTTCCCTAACTCTGTCAATAAGTATCCAACCATATACTTCTCCTATTACACTAAGAAGGCAAATGCCCCTATGATTACCACACACTTCTTTTTCCCCTTTCCTTTGTACAGAGGAATAATTATACCTGACTTCCAATCCTCCGGAACTCTACCTTCCTCCCAGGCCAATCTGCGCACCTTCCACATCCATTCTATTACTATGACGTGTTATTTTCCGAAAAAGAAAAAGACCTGACTAAATTAGCCCTTAAAGCTAGGGGGCTAGCAAGCTGAGGCCCTTCTTGTAAGCATTTCCCCACCTCATCTCAAAAGTAGGCTCATTTCAAACAGTAATAGCTCTGTAACTACAGCACAAAGAATCTTTTAATTAAAGATTATTGGTGAGCAGTATGTGAAGAATGATGAAGGAAAAGTAGTGGTGGACAGTGAGGATATTAAAGGCCCCTCAAAAGAGCATTACAAAGGTTCCTGAATGACGAATCTGACTGGAACAAGGAAGGATTGAAGTCAGGAGCTCCAGTGTTTGGCCATTGGCATTTGACTGATGCTGCTGCTGTGAGCAAGCCTTTTTTTCTTTTTTCTTTTAATGCAAGGAAGAAGGAACCAGGAGCCTGCAAACCATTCTCTCTCTCTCTCTCTCTCAAAAAAAAAAAGTTCATTTCGAGATGTCTGGACACACTGCGTTTGAAAGACTGGAATCACAGGAAGTAGGAAATACAGACAGAGGGAGACCATTCCAGAGTTGATCTGTTGCATAAATGAAGGACTGAGAGTAACGGTCAACTCTTGCATTAGAGAGTTGGACAGAAAAGAGATGAGAGTTTGTTGCTAGAAGGGTGCTACGCACCATCGTAGAGGTGGAGGGATGCAAGTAGAGAGTTCAGAGGAGTAATGACCATTGAAGTAGCGATAGAAAAGAGATAAAGATGCAACAGCGTGGCGAAGAGACAGAGGCTGAAGGGAGCCAGTAAGAGGAGGAGAGTTAATGAGATGAAAAGCCTTTGACTCCACCCTAATGAGAAGAGCTGTATGTGGGGAGCCTCCCCACACGAGAGTTGTACCCTACACGGGCGAATAAAACCCGTGTATAAAGTCAACAACTGTGCTGGGGTAAAGAAGGTACAGAGTTGGCTTAGCACACCTAATCTCTTAGAAGCATATTTTACAAGAGATGTCATATGATCTTTCCAAGATTAAGTCCCAAGTGAATGAAACCCCAAGCATGTTCAAGGATGATGCAGGATTGAGCTCAATATTATTAAACATTAGTGGGTACTCCTGTGGAAGATTTTGCCGGGTTGACAGGTGTAAGAACTGAGTCTTTGATGCATTAAAAACATTATTATTATTTTTACCCCAGTCAGAAATACGAGCCAAGTCAGACATTAGGTGTGCCATAGCCTCATCCCTTGTTTGCTGAAATAACTGCTGAGATGGACATTATGAGAACTGAATGGAAAGGTGAAGGGTGGAATCATCAGCGTACGAGTGGATAGGGTTAGATGTACTGCTTAGGTCGTTGAAGAATAAAAGGAAGAGAGTTGGTGATAGGACAGAGCCCTGAGGAGCACCACTGGTGATAGATCTAGAAGAACGATGGCCGTCTACAAGAGCAACTATAGAACGACCAGAAAAGGAAGCTATAGATGAAGGCATAGACAGAAGAATAGAATTGGCAGGATGCAGTTGGGGAAGGCAGGTGTGTCCAGGTTGACTACTGAAAAGCTGAAGGTCTCAGGAGATACTGGGGTGGGTTTAGTTTCTGATTTAATAAATAAGGTTATATATGAATATGTTGCCCCCGATGACCATCCAGACCTCTTTTCCCACCCTAGGGCAGGGTGAGGAGTGACAGCACACACACAGGTTGCCGACGTAGACAGATGTCTTCCTGGATCGCAGGGAAATAATCGCCGAATTAGCGGCAAAAGGAAACCAGCCTAATGTGATTATGTAAATGAGTGCGTGAGTGGTGGTCCCGTCGGACATTAGTTAAAAAAAAAATGCGGGTTTCGGGATAAAGAGAGCAAGATACAGTAGAATAGAAAAGTTTCCATATGGTTGTATCATGGCGGAAAGCGACGGTGGTTTGTTTACATCTGGCGAAAGGGAATTTGTGGGCTTCTCCGATGAAGATGCGAGAAATGGAAGTACCAAACTCAATCAAACAAGAGTAGCAGGAGTAGAAAAAACGGCGAAGAGGAATGTCCAGGAATTGAAGAAGGTATGGGTAGTAATTAGAGAGGTGCAGGAGAGGACCTTACAACAGGAGAGAGAGATCAAAGTTTTACAGAACAAGCTGGAAAAAGTTTACACACGCAGTGCGGAACAAGAAAGAGAAGTTACGGAATTAAAAGTGAGTAATGAATCTGCCACAAATGAAATAGAACAGCTCAAGAGGGAAAACACGAGGTTAGAAGAAGAAAGAGACAGAATTAAAAGTAAACTGGATGAGTATGATTCAAAATCAAGGATGCAAGATGAACATATTAAGGAAATCAAGGAGCAACAAAAGGGGTGGAAGAAAATTCAGGAGGAAGGGAATGTAAATTTGAAAGAGATTATAGAACAACAAAGCAAGGAAAAGGTGGAGAAGGAACTGGTTAGGGTACTGAAAAGTAGAGAATCTTCAGTCAGGGATGTAGCAGATAAGAAAAAATGTGTAATTATTTTGGGGGTAAAAGAACAGCGTATCACGATAAGATCTGAAAGAGAAAGAGAAGAATTGAGTAAAGTTAAAGAAATAATATTAGTAGTCATGGAGGGTAACAATGAAGCCCAAGAAGAGATTGAAGAAGTGTTTAGGTTAGGTAAGCATGAGGAAGGAGAGGCGAGGCCACTGAAGGTGAAGTTAAGTCCCAGGCAATAGTAAATGAAATCATGAATAGGACATGGAAATTGGCGGACAAAGAGGGGTTCGAAAATGTCTGGTTAAGGAGAGATCCAAATGAGGAAGAAAGAGCTAAAATAAAGGAGTTAGTAAAGGAAGCTAAGGCAAAACACGAACAGAGAACGGAGAAGGAGAAGACAGTGTTTTATTGGAGAGTTATGGACCAGAAATTGAGGAAGTGGTACCGACGGAGAGGAGGAGAAAAAATGGTATAAGTAATAACGAAAAAAGTTTGAAAGTGGCGTACACTAATGTTGATGGATTAATATCAGCAATGTTAGAAATCAATGATTTCTTGAGGGTACAAGAACCTGATGTTATTTGCTTTGTAGAGACCAAGTTAAGGGAGAATACTGATATCCATATGGGAGATGGCAAATACAAATTGTGGAGAAGAGACAGAAAAGATAAAATGGGAGGAGGAGTGATGATAGCAGTGAAGAACAACTTAAATGTAGATTCTGTGGAAATGGGAGAGGGTAGGGCTGAAGTGATAAACATGAAATTAGAAACTGGAGAGAACTGTAAGAGAGATATAGTAGTAGTATATGTTCCACATAAGACAAGAGCATGGATTGATGATGAATACCAGATGTTGTCAGACATGGTTAGTTATCTACAGAAAGTGATTGAGAAAAGCAGCAATATAATTATAATGGGTGATTTTAATTGTAAAGAGGTGAACTGGGAGGAATGGGACTCAGGAGGTGACGAAGATTCATGGGGCACTATATTGTTAAACATTGTGATGAATAATGTAATGACACAGTGGGTCAAAGAAGAGACACGATTCCGAGGTGATGACACCCCAGCAAGATTAGATTTACTGCTAACCAAAGGACCTGACGTAATTCAATCCTTGAAATATCTGTGTCCTACAGGAAAAAGTGATCACGTGGTCATTTAGTTCCAGATGATAATAGGGAACGTGGTGCCAAGAGACGAGCTCCATAGGCAGGGAAGATACAACTTTGGGAAAGCAAACTTTACAGAACTGAGAAAATTTTTTGAAAATGCAGATTGGAGAAAATTCAGAGAAAGAAGAGAGATTCAGAGGAAGTGGGATATCTTTCTAGACCTCTATAATTCAGGAGTGGAAAAGTATGTTCCAAGAGTAAGTGGGAAAGAATACAGGAAAAAGGAGTGGTTTAATGGAAGGTGTATGATAGCGAAAAAAGAGAGGGACATGGCGTGGAACAAATGGAGAAAGAGAGGTAATAACAGAACAAAGGAAGAATATAAAAGAACTAGAAATGAATATACAAGAATTCGTAGAGAGGAAGAAAGGAACTTTGAAAAAGGTATAATCGACAAACGTAAGGATGAACCCAAATTGTTTTATAGATTTGTTAATGGCAAATTGAAACAAATGGAAGGAATCACCAAACTGAAAGTAGGAGAGGTCTATAATGATGCGGCAATGCAAGCTGAAATAATGAACAAATGTTTCCAATCAGTTTTTACTAATGAAGGGGAGTTTGTGGAGGAGGAGGGAGTGACTAGGAATGTTGTGATAAAAGTATAATACAGAAGTGGAAGTGCAGGAAGTGTACAAATTACTGGAAACTCAAGATGTAAGGAAAGCCCCAGGACCAGATGGAATTTCAAACTGGGTACTGAAGGAATGCAGAGACCAACTGGCAGATAAGATTCACAGTTTAATTGTGTGTTCGCTGGAAGAAGGGAAAGTGCCTCGGGAATGGAAGAGAGCAAATGTGGTACCAATTTACAAAGGAGGAAACAAGGAAGAACCCCTGAACTATAGACCAGTGTCCTTAACCAGCATGGTTGCAAAATTGAGCGATGAGATTCTGAAAGATAGGTGGATAAAATATCTGGAAGAGATGAATATTTTGACTGAAAGTCAATTTGGATTTAGAAGTGGAAGGTCATGTGTTTCCAACTTGTTGAGCTTTTACTCAAGAGTGATTGATGTGCTACAGGAGAGAGATGGTTGTGTAGATTGTGTATATTTAGATTTGGAGAAGGCCTTTGACAAGGTACCCCATAACAGACTAATGTGGAAATTAGAGCATATAGAAGGACTGAAGGATAACCTCCTGGAATGGATGAGAGACTTTTTGAGAGACAGACAAATGAGGGCAGTAATAAAGGACAGGATGTCTGGATGGAGAGAAGTAACAAATGGTGTCCCACAAGGCTCGGTGTTGGCGCCAGTAATGTTCCTGATTTACGTAAATGATATGGTAGATGGAGTGAACAGTTATGCAAGTCTGTTTGCTGATGATGCAAAGACCTTGAGGAAGGTAGAGGTTGAAGGGGACTGTAAAATGCTGCAGGAGGATCTGGATAGGACACACGACTGGAGCCGGATGTGGGAAATGAAATTCAATGCAAAAAAATGTAAAATATTGGAAATGGGTAAAAGCACCAAGAGACCATCACTGAATTATATGATGGATAATGAACCAATCAGAAAAGCGAGAGAAGAGAAAGATTTAGGAGTGCTGGTCCAGGATAGTTTGTCACCTGAAAAACACATCAACAAGATAGTTAGAGAAACATATAAACTCTTGACCAACATAAGTGTGGCATTTCATTACATGAATGAAGAGATGATGAAAAAATTGATAGTGGCCATGATCTGCCCCAGGTTAGAATATGCAGCAGTAGTGTGGTCCCCACACAAAAAGAAAGATATAAACAAGATTGAGAGAATACAAAGAACAGCAACCAAGATGGTCCCCAGTCTGGCAGATCTGTCATATAGTGAGAGGCTAGAAAGGCTGGATTTGCCATCCTTAGAGGAAAGGAGAGAGAGAGGGGTGACATGATTGCAGTGTTCAGGACCATGATGGAAGTAGATAAAATTGATAGAGAAGATCTGTTTTTATGGGATAAGAGAGCAACAAGAGGACATGGTCTGAAACTGAAGAAGCCACGCTGCTTGAAGGACATCAAGAAATATAGTTTTCCGAATAGAGGCATACAGTAGGCGAGGAAAGTGTTGACGCCATCTTAAAAAAAGAAAACATTCTTGTGGTTAGCAAGGAGAAACAAATAAATTAACACTCACCATTGAATTTAGTATTTACTGGCATTCCCCTTCACCTTTATTATCTTCTTAAGGTGTCTGGGGAGACTGATGGCGTAGTTTTGCAGAACAAATGGACTAAAACTGCTCCATAGCTGCTTGACTGCAGCCTCAAGTTTAGGCAAAGATGATGTGTCCGTACTACGCAGCTGCCGCTTCATGTGCGCCCATAAATTCTCAGTGGGATTGATATCTGGGCTGTTTCCGGGCCAATCTCGAATAAAGGGAACCTCACAGTCTTTTAGCCACTGTTTCACTGACTTTGCAACATGTGCAGGGGCAGAATCTTGCATAAATACTCTTGCTTTGGTTTTATCAAAAGAGTCACTTAAAACATCACATAAGAGCTCCAAATAATTGTTCTGGTTCATTTTTTCATTTGCAGGTGGAATTACCAACCTACCAACACCATAATATGTAAAGCAGCCCCAAGCCATGAGTGAGGCTGGGTATTTAACAAACTTGGAAGTGTACTTAGGATCCAGGGGGTCACTGCCTGGTTTGCGGTACACTCGTGATGAAGGGGTACCAGTGACAGTAAATGTTGACTCATCACTCCAAAGCACAGTTTTCCATTGCTCCTCACTCCAGGCAAGATATTTCTTACAAAAATTTACTCTCTTTTTCTTCTGAAGTGCAGTTAGCAGTGGTTTTTTACGAGCACAAAAACTCTTGTAGCCCAGATCGTCATGCAACAGCTGCTGCACACTTCTGACAGACACATCTACCAGCAACTGTGGGTTCTTTTCTTTTAAATCCCATGCTGTTAGCCTTGGATCCTTGCTAACTTGCCTTGAGATCAGCTGACGGGTCCTGAAGGTTGTCTTACGAGGTCTCCCAGGCTTGGGAAGTGGAGTGGGAGGAATGGCCTCCCCACTGTCCTTGAACCGCTTCACCAGAGTCTGCACTGTCCTCAGTCTAACACCATCTGATTTGCAATAAATGGGAGTTTGTGGCCAGCTTTATATAAAGTAATCACTACCACACGTTTGTCCTTGCTTGTGGTTACTTTAGGCATGATGAGAATGTGGCAGATAACCAAATAACTGTGTTATTTGAGTCAAAACATGCCTTCGTGGTGCATCACACACAGAGACAATCCTCCTCCTGTGGCTGGCCAAACATTACTGAGCCTGCTCCTGTGGTGCCAAACCTATCAAGCAGGGTTGCCAGCTCCCGTTGAAAAAGCATCAGCTCATTTCGCATCACAGGGGAGGGTAGTATTGACCACTTAACGCGAAAAAGAATGACGTCGGCCAAAAAAACGTCAATACTTTCCGCGCCTACTGCAGACCTGTGGAATAGACTGGACAAAGAGATCGTCCAGTCTAAAAACTTAAACGAGTTTAAAGCAAAATTTGACTTATTGAGAAACAGAGACGGGACCCCACAAGCGTAGCTCATTTCCTGTATATCACAATTAGGTAAATACAATTAGGTAAATACAGCCAAGTTTGCCCAGTTCAATGGGCCACGCTTCCATTCATTCATCATTCAAGCCCATGGAAGCCTGGCTTCATCTGATAGGCCGAACGGTTTCACCACGTACCATAGCTTCATATATACTTATCCGATAGTGTCAATCCAAACACTGTCACGTTAAAAGGGGTGCCAAATCCCTGGTCATGTGCTTCTCTATACAAACATATGTTGATTTATATCAACAAAAATTTTTATATTCGCATACTATATTAGGTTATGAAAATACTGTATATGAAATTACACTCGACCCTCAATTTCCCGGACTAAAAGGGAAGGAGACCAGTCTGGGATTGGCAAAAGTCCGGGAATCGCAAAAGTAGGGCCCCACATACCATTCCCCAGACTATTACCATAATTTGTCTGAATTATCCAATATTCTAGAGCAGTGGTTCTTAACCTTTTTACTACCACGCCCCCTCCAGTAGTTGGTCCTTCCCCCCACACCCCCCCTCGCATCTCAACCAAATTGATAAAATTCCCTCCCAGATTTTAAGGAAAAACTGAAAACAATGGGTGTTTTCAGTCTTTTGATTGAACATGAATTTTGTGCAAACAATATACCCAGCATATTTAATGAACTTACTTTCTAATTTAATGAGATACTTGACACTGCTTCTTAGCTATCAGATCTTGAATCCGTGGTCGAATGCCAGAGTGCACAACGTAAGTCCCCGTCATTATTCAGCTGGTTTCTGCACTTGGTCTCGACAGCAACGAACATGGAAAATGCAGCTTCACAAAGCTACGTGGATCCAAACACTGTCAAAATCCGAAGAGCTTGATGTGAGATCAGACGGTAAGCAGGAAGTTACTTGACCCAGAATGTCTCAAGATTCAGTTCTTTGAAGTCTTCCTCAGCTGAGGAGTTTAACTTTAACTCAAGAAACTCCTCTTGCACTTCATCCGAAACATCAGCTACTTCACATTGAAATGGGTTCCTGATGAATTTCCAGGCTTGACGCTTCTCATCTATATCTGGGAAGTATCTGATTAATTCTGCTTTCAAGTCAGATAGATGAGTGACTGTTTCTTTAACTCAGAATCAAGGTAACTGTGAATGAGAGTGGAATCCAAATTACTAAAACTGGCTGTATTTCCATACTGAATTCAGTATCTCCAGAGATCGAGTTTGGCCGTGACGGCACGAATGGTGTCATGGTGCATAATGATGTTTTTCCCTTGTAGTTTAACATTGATTACATTCAGCACTTATTAAGAAACAAATCAACATGATCATAAACACATCACCATAACCACCACGTGATTTTAAGCAGCACCAACTACTGATAAAACTCAATAGGAATTCAAAACTTGCGAATAACAGGGCAGCACATGCGTGTTCACAATTCACCAGTAAGCTTGAGGGCGGAGTAAACCATATTTAGATAAATATAACATGAGATAAAACATACCTCAACAGCCTCAACCGAAGAAGTATATGAAAGGTGTAATTATCACGGGTGTGTGTGAGGCAACTGACACTGACGGCCCGGTAACATATGAGGACATATAAATTTATTGGGTACAGAAAATGGTATGCCTACTTGCGTACAGAAAACAAAAATTAGTAAAGGCGATACTTTTGCATATTTTCATAATCATCTCGATATTGGCCACGCTCTTTTTAAGAGAATTACAAATATAATTAGAGAAATTCATACTTTTCCCCCCTGTGCTCGTGCCCCCCCCTGGAAATTACTCACACCCCCCTAGGGGGGTGTACCCCCCAAGTTAAGAACCTCTGTTCTAGAGCATTCTGGACTGTAGTCTACCTATACCAACATAACTAACATCACAGTACATAAAATAATAACACTGACACAGCAACAAAAATAATAATTGACAAAAGAGCGGTATTTTGCTAGCTACAGCCCTAAGAACAGACGTTTAGACAGTTGTTGATGAGAATGTGTAAGGTACGATAGAAGATCAGAAAGCTGAGAGAAAAAAGAGGAAATTGAACAAAGAATGGACCACCACAAGGTGAGCCAACCACACTCATCAGCTGACTGAGATACAAACACGCAATCATCTTGGACCGAATCGGCAATTTCAATTGGAAAATATTTTAATTTTTGTCACCATATAGGTTTGCACACCTAATTATTTGAAATTCAGTCAAAAATTTGTGCTTAATTTAATTATTAATAGAAAATCAGGATTCAGAGCAAAAATTTCTTAAAGTTAGCAGAAGTGTTTTGCCTCTAGCCTAACAACTCGCCTTGACGGACTTTTGTTTTGTAATAAATATCTATTTACAATGCAGATTCAATTTTTGTACTCAAAATAAATATTTATGCAAAATAGAAGTCTGCCATGGTGTGCTGATGATAATATCTGCTAACATTTGCCAACCACTCAAAAGCTGACCGAGATACAAATACTGACGATTTCAAGGGGAAATATCTGTTAACAATGACGTATTTTAGCTCTGAAACCTATTTCTTAAATAAGTACAATTTTTTTGTGGATTTCAGATAACTGGGCATGTATGAGCCACTGTGGCGAAAAAAATTACAATATTTTCCAGGGAAAAGTGCCGATTCGGTGTGTAGTCGCACCGAGTCAGGTGAGCTAAGTGAATACGAATGGACCCCATTGAGTTTGTCCATAAGAAAATGTTTTTTTTTAATTACAGTAAGACCTCACTATAACGGACTAATTGGGGCCCAAGCCAGTCCGAAAAATGCAAAATTACGATAAAAGTGACATCCGGACTTACCCCTGCTAATCCAGACTTTTTCTGATATATCGGACATTAGTCCGGATTGCATCAGTGGTTTTCACCACCATTGCAGTATTGTACTGTGTTATACCTTCACTACATTAATCAAATGGTATAATAATACTGTACTGTGCACTGAAAAACATGTCTTTTACTTGTCTTATTGTGGTGAACATAGCTGAAGTGGTCAGGCAGTACGGACTGCTTTCTGGCTTTATCGGACTTTTTCCAATATATAGGAGTTTGGTCCGGTAGCTCCTCGAGTCAGATAACAGCAAATTCCGGTCTACTGAAGTCTGTTATATCGAGGTTTTACTGTACTTATGAATTTTATTGTGTTGCCATCATTAAATTTTACTGTTATGCGATAAGCTATTTATAGTGGCATTTGAGAAAGGTAAGAGGCAAATGGGATATTGCCACGAGTTAAGAACTGGTGGCTTGAAGCAGGTTGGTGGCTAAGATGCATTTCATGTATGAAAATATCTTCCTGTGTGTGTTACAAATGGCCTTTATTGAGTCAAACCCTTGCTAAAATCATGCTGTGTTGTGCAGCAGACTGCTTATAGCTTTATATGAGAGAATAATGGCCGGACTTTTCTGAGAATCCCGGACTTGTACAGGCATTTGTCTGGCGTTTGATAATATTGTCCAGCCTCAGCCCATGTCCGGGAAATCTGAAACCCGGGAAATAAGGGTCCCCCAAATCGAGGGTCGAGTGTATACGAATACCATAAAGTTTTTGTCCCTCTAGGATGAAAAATAACGGAAGTAAAACCAAAATATATATGAAAATTAATGGCATGCATAATAAACAAAACATTTTCTATTTCCCATTGTTTGGAGGTAATACTTGTGCATGTCTGGCATGTTCACCACATTGTTGTGCCACATATTTGAGCCATGAAAAATCACCAAAAAAATGACGCGCCAACACATCATTGGATCTGAATCAGTTGGCCAACAAATGACAAGTCGGCGCATTATCAGCCCAAAATAGTGTTAAAAGCAGAAATACATTTTCTTTACCCATAAATCAACTGCTTGTATGTATGGTTTATCAAAATCATGAATAACACAAACAGAATTTTCAAAAAATCACATACAATGAAAATTTACAGCATATTATTTACCTTAAAAGTATGATTACCAAACTTGGATTCTGTCCGATTTGTACTGCACACCTCCGATGTTGGGAAACTTTCTCACATCCAACCTTAAAAGTTTGATAACCAAACTTAGATTCTGTACTCTACACCTCCGATGTTACGAAATTTTCTCACATCCAATCTTGACATATTCCCAATGCGATAAGAGACTACAAAACTATAAATCGTCTGTTGCCACATCACCTACAGATAACACACTCACTTCCTTAACTGGAAAAAATATCTGTTAGCAAGCAAACAAAATGAATGACAAGTGTTGTCTGCTCAGCTGACTGGCACAAACATGCTCTTGTACTCCACACTGAAGTACATGTAATGGTATTTTCTCACATCCAATCTTGACTTATATTCACAGTGTGATAAGAAACTATTGCAATCCACCCAGTGGCATCACTAGGGGGGGTGTAGACTACACCAGGTGACACCATCAGAGGGGGTGACACCAAAATGACTGTCTATAAAATTTCACTGTTTCAGCAGAAACTTATTATTTTTCAATAAAAATATCCCTGTAGTTAGTTCCAACAACAACAACAACAACAAATTATAAGCACAACGCACATGTATCAATATACCTACGTTAAAAGATGTAATTTTAATTTTGCTAGTTGTTTCTATCACTACTATTGCCATTACACTCAGCGATATACAGGAATTATGATTATATATCTATCTGTCTAGTGCCAGACGCCTCAATCCCGCACGGGGTGGCCACAAACAAATCGCCTCCATGTCACTCTGTCCCCTGCCATTTCACTACCATGCTCCCAGCTCACACCCTCCTCTCTCATATACCTCTCCACTCCATCCCTCCATCTCATCCTAGGCCTCCCCCTCCCTCCCACCCCCTCCATCTCACTCACATACACTCTCCTCGTCAGTCTTTCACTCTCCATCCTCTCCACATGCCCAAACCACCTTAACGTGCTTCTCCTAACGCTTCCCACCATGTCCTCAACCACACCACAACGCTCTTTCACTTCCTCATTTGTTAGTCTGTCTCTCCATGTGACTCCACATGCTCCTCTCAAATAACTCATTTCCACTGCTCTCACTCTTGACTTCTGTCCTTCAAACAGGGTCCAAGCTTCACTTCCATATGTCAGAGTTGGTATCACAATACTGTCATGTAACAACTTTTTCTCTTCCATGCTCACCTCCCTGTTTCTTATCACTGCTTTCAACGAACCAGCAGCCTTCCTTCCCTGCTGCACCCTTTCGAGCACTTCACCCTCCAGACTTCCATCCTTACTCATCACACTGCCCAAGTACTTAAATTCACTCACATTCTCCATATCCTTCCCATCCAATCTCACTGTACATTCACTGGCTTCACTTCTCTGGAAGACCATCACTTTACTCTTCCCTACATTCACCTTTAGATTCTGTTTCTTACACACTCTCCCAAACTCATCTACCAAGCCTTGCAGCTCCCCTTCGTCTTCGCTCAACAACACAGTATCATCTGCAAACGACAGTACAGGGAGTTTCCAAACACTGCCCTCTCTCACTACGGCCGCTCCAACATCCACTGCCCGACCTTGTATCTCTTTTATAACCCCATCCATATACAGATTGAACAACCATGGAGACATGACACATCCTTGTTTCAATCCAACCTTCAACTGGAAAGATTCACTCAGTTTGCCATCCACACACACTCTGCAGCCTTAGCACCCTCATGCATACTCATTACTGCCTTCAACAGCTTCCCATCCACTCCATATATTCTTAATACCTTCCACAATCCTTGTCTATCCACCCTGTCATATGCTTTCTCCAGATCCATGAAGGCTGCATACAACTTCTTGTCCTTCTCTAGAAACTTTTCCACTAAGGATCTAAGAATGAATATCTGGTCTACACAACCTCTTCCCTTCTTAAAATCTCCTTGTTCTTCTCCAACTAATTCCTCAGTAATTTCCATAACTCTATCAATAAGTATACTACCATATACTTTTCCTATTACACTGAGAATGCAAATGCCCCTATGATTACCACACACTGCTTTTTCCCCTTTTCCCTCTGGGACTCCTCCCAAGCCAATCTGCACACCTTCCACATCCATTCTATTACTATCTCTCCCCCATGCTTCAGCATTTCACCACACACTCCATCAATTCCTGGGGCTTTCCCCATTTTAACTTTCTTCAATGATTCCACCACTTCCATCCTGGTGATTTCTTCTTCTCACAGCCCTCCTTCTCCCTGCCATTCCCCAGCCACTTATACTTGCATTACTTTCATTCTATATGTTCAACAGTTCATTAAAGTGTTCTTCTCTCCATCTGTTTACTTTTTCTCCCTTCTCCACTAGTAATCTACCATTTTTATCTTTCACACCTCCGCTGACTTCGCTGGCACCCTGTCTAGCCCTCTTTACCTCCTTCCAGAACATTTTCTTACATTCCCTCCACTTTACACTCAAATTCCTTCCAAATTCCTCATCCACTCTCTTCTTACTTTCTCTTACTAATCTTTTCACCTCTCTCCTCCTCACTACATATACCTCTCTCATCCGTCTCTCAGCTTCTTCGCCACCCCTGTTCCTCATCCACTCATTATATGCTTTCTTCTTTTGTGCCACAGCCTCTCTCACCTCTTCAGTCCACCATACTGTTCCCTGAACCCCCTTTTGTCTTCTCTTCACCCCACACACCACCTCACATGCTGCACAGATTTCTTCTGTGAATACCTTGCACACACCTTTCACGTCCCCCATCTGCTCCAGTCTATATTTACACAATCGCTCCTCCACATCCCTTTTATATTCAGCCTTTATTCCATCCTCTTGTAACTTTTCTATGAGTCACATTAATACAAAAAACGTTACAGTAATCCTTTTACTTTATAGATGACCACTATCTGGTTACACCAATATTTGGACATTGTAGGCTGATGTTCAAAACCCAAAAATTCCAAAAAGTAAAAAAAAAAAAAAATCCGATTTTTTTTCTTTTGACCCGTAAGTTTGAATTTGGAGCGCGGCGCTGAACAGCTGTGTTTACATTCCATTCTCACAGCTGTCTCCCCCTCCCACCACTCCGACAGTTGTCTCTGAACTGCCGTGAGTTTTTGTTAAACAATCATAATTCACAGTGCTAAGGATTAAGCGTAGTTCAATAATGGATTACTGTACATGCTTCAAGAGCATTTTCACCACTGTCAGAGCTTTAGAGGTGGGGTAAACAACCTCCACAGACATGTAAGTACAGGTGACATGTAGAGGTGTGTGATAGTATGTAGGAGGACTGCTGGGCCAATGATAGCAGGCTGTGAAGCCTATGCCCAGAGTCGGACACATAAAAAAAAAAAAAAAAAAAAAAAGTACACTGTCAACTGCCAAATATTTTCCATAATCACTTCTAAATCCTCATTCTCTGGTTACATTTTATTTACTTCATGCTTTGTGTCCAATATTTGAGTGCATAGGCTGTGAAAAGGTGATTTTCTCAGTGATTACCATGTCTCTTACATACGTTCACTATCTAGTCAACTGGTGAACATCTCTGGCATTCTCACCTGTAAACCATCATTTTCTGGTAACAATTTATTTATTTCATGCTTTGTATCCCACATTTTAGTGCATAAGATGTGAGAAAGGGTGATTTTCTTAGTAACTGCCATGTCTCTTACATACGTTCACTATCACCTCATTTTTTTTTTTTTTAACGTGTCCGACTCAGGGCAAAGGCTTCAGGGCCTATTCCCAAGTCCCAGTAGTCGTCCTTGGGGCCCAATAGTCCTCCTACATCACATGTCACCACTTCAGCACTAACACCCACCACCCATATTGAATACGTGCTAGGGCTGTCTCATACAGGACTGGTGTACTGGTATTAGAGGGGGTACTTTTATGACATGTCGGCAGGTCATCTGATAGAAAAGTCTGCTTTTTACGAAATTCAAATCCTTAAACTGTTCCCTGCCCCAGCCAGGATTCGAACCTGGGTCCATTAGGACTGCAGGCCGCCTCTCTACCGATTCTGCCTCCCTCAAATTCAATTAATTCATGCTTTGTGTCCATTATTTATGTGAATGGGGCCTTAAATAAGTGCTATGCATGTCCGGTAGGGAGGTAGGTAGGTGGTTTTCTGATTTAGATTAGATTACGTTAGGGTCAGGAATGACTTGTGCTGGAGCTTCAGGGCCACTATCCAGACAAGACCACTTTCTGGTCATGCCTTTGGCTCTATTACAACGGATAGTGGAGGGATTACTGTACTAAGGATTCTGTATGGTCTGGATCGGGAGGAGGTCCATGGTGGGGGGGAGGGGGTGACACCATGAGTTACCGCACTGGGTGACCCCAACCCTAGTGATGCAAGTGAAGCAGCCCCTGATGCCTTATTACCTACAGACAACACATTTGCTTCCATAACCTATTTATTAAAAAAAAATAATAACAATGAACAACACGAGTCATTTCTGATCAGCTGACTGGCAAAAAGATACTCTTCTATGAGGTGCGTCATTTCTTTGCCATCACTAATTATGCACTCCCACTTACCTCTAAATAGCTACACAGTAATATAAAAATAGAGTGTTTGTGTATATACTAAATAAAAAGCAAATCTACAATGTTCTACATTTTGAAGTTCAGTACAGTGATGCTGTTCAGGAACAAAGTAGAAAGCTGTCTCTATCCTCTCATCTCACTTTCAGCTACATGTTTGTCTTAAAACATCAAAAATTAACAAAGTATTGTTACATCCTACTCCCCACACTGCCACAGGCCCCAACAGCAGTAGTTCAGTACAGGAAGGATGTTGCCCAATGAGTCGTTCTTCCTATGGTCAGCCTTTAGGTGTACAGCACACAAGATCAGCTGAGGCAAAAATAAACACTGGCTTCTTAAAGTTCACTGTCTTTATTTTCCAAATAACTCCACTTAATGCTTTCCAACTTCACTTCACTGTTCTCACAAGCACTAGAGCTATACAAACTTCATTAACTGCAATTGCACTTAATACTCGACAACACTTCACTTTGTCTGCCAACACTTCACAGTTATTACACTTAATGCTTGACAACACTGTTTCCACAAGTACCGAAAACATACACACTTCACTACACCCAACTAAACATCACTCAAATTGACTGAGGCCCAACTAAACCTTGCTAGTGTCTCATCCCTCATCTTTATATAACCTTACATTGTTCGAGAATGATCTACTTCCCACGAGAACAACAGCTGCCAACTCGGAGATATCAAAAATGCCAGAGTCTTCTTACATTACATAAAACTCAAACTCTAAATCAATTACCAAACTTGAATTAAATAATCTAACGAACAATCACGTAAATAAAACATTATAGAGAAAAAGAACATAAAAATTAATGCATAACTTATACAATAACTACGCTCATGAACAGCAGGCAAACTGGCAACTCTGACTTATACCAAAACCAGCCTACAGTAAACAGGAAACACCGAGAAGGTTCTCAAACACCTAACTGGCAAAACCCGCTTCGTAACACTACCCTCTCCCTAGTTCTTTGTCGTCCCGACAAAACTACACAATACAGTAATCTCTCTACTATCTAGACGTCCACTATCCAGATACATCAATATTCGGACATCGTGGGCTGTCCAAACCCCAAAATGCCCAGAAAAATCCGATTTTTCTGACCACGTCAGTTTGAATTTCCCGTTCGCGCCGACTAGCTCCCTTCCTGCCAAATCACCCTCCTACTAGTTCTGTCTCAACTCCTGTGAACGGTGGATGGCTGTCTGATCGTTTTTGGTATTTTCGTTCTTGTTTAAATAATCAAAAGTCACAGTGCTAAGGATTAAGTGTAGTTAAACACTGGATTATTGTACATGCTTCAAGAGGAACTATGACTACTGTAAAAACCTTAGAGATGGGGGTAAACAACATTCATGGACTGTAAGTAAACATTGTCAACTGCTAAATATTTTCCATAATCACTTCTAAATCCTCATTCTCTGGTTACATTTTATTTACTTCATGCTTTGTGTCCCATATTTGAGTGCACAGGCTGTGAAAGAGGTGATTTTCTCAGTGATTACCATGTCTCTTACTTACATTCACTATCTAGTCAACTGGTGAACATTTTTGCCCCACACACCTCTAAATCATAATTTTTCTGGCTACATTTTATTTACTTCATGCTTTGTGTCCCATATTTGAGTGCACAGGCTGTGATAACGTGATTTTCTCAGTAATAATCATCTCTCTTCCTTACGTTCATTATGTAGTCAGCTGGCAAACACCCCCTGCCTTACTCACCTCAAAATCATCATTTTTGGGTTAAAATTCGATTAATTCATGCTCTGTGCCAATTATTTATGTGAATGGGGTCTTAATTAAGTGCTATGCATGTCTGGTAGGGAGTTAGGTA
>JAGKTI010005438.1:22855-45075 GCA_018397915.1 Birgus latro | reverse complement strand
GTGTGTGTGTGTGTGTGTGTGTGTGTGTGTGTGTGTGTGTGTGTATTAACAAAATAACCCAAAAAGTTTTCATCCGATTTCAACCAGACTTAATCAGAGTTGAGGGTTGGCTAGTGAGGATCGCCATTTGTGTGTGTGTGTGTGTGTGTGTGTGTGTGTGTGTGTTACCAATAGGTCAGGGTTCAAGTTAACAGGACTAAGTCAAAGTTTGGACTAGCAAAATCAACTTTTTTCTCCGATTCCGATCAAACTCACTGAAATAGTTCAGGTTAAGGCAAGAAAAAAGTGTCAATATAGAAGAGTCCAAGAGCAAGGTCAAATGTCGACCTGTGTGTGAGCAAAATAACCAAAACACTTTCCCTCAGATTTCGACCAAACTTAGAAGGGTTAAAGGTCAAGCAAGGGGATGACCTACTGTTATTGAGAACAATAGGTCAAAGGTCGTGGTCACATAGCAGGTCAACTTAGTTTTTATCCGTTTTGTACCAAACTTCGAGGAAGGGTTCAAGGTAAGGCAAGCATAAAGGATATAGGTTTTGAAATAGTTATGTGTCAAGGTCACAGGGGTCAGTGGACAAGGTCACATGGTAAAGACAACTTGAACACTTTCGATCTGACTTCGACCAAACTTTGTCGGAGGGTCCATGGTAAATCAAGGTTGAAGGGATTCGAGTTTGACAGCAATCGGCGAAGGTCAAGATCACAGGACAAAATCAAACGTCGGCTCTTAGACCGGGTTGTGGTTGTGCGCAGGATCCACTTATAGGTGGGTCCTGGGTGTGCGGATACTACACTCGCTGGGCGCTCCGTTTTGTTACTACTATTTTTTTCTTCTGGTAAATGAACGTATGACGATTTGGGGATGTGGAGTGTAGTAAATCCTTTGAGGTGTACGGGTCAGAGACTAGGCCACGAATTCCAGAACATTTAAAACGTAAACGACCGACCTTCGCAACTGATACATTACATGATCTGAACACCTCGATGCACCTTTATTATTAGTTTCTAACCTGTACTCAAGGCCGTCACTTCGAATAGCCTTTTCTAACCACTGGAACAATAGGTTTATTATGGAATAAAAAAAAAAAAAGGTTGATAGCGTTCAAATACCACCGTGTACTGCATTTTCATGCTGCCTCTGTACTCGTATTTTGGTATATTCACATATATATGAGTGGGTTTACATTTGCACTCAGTTGTTTCTTTACACATCTGGAGCTCCTAATTAATGAAGTGAAATTCCAATCTGCTTCAATGTTACTGATTAGTTGTGCATTACCACTTTACAGTGTGACAGCAATGAAACTGCAAAACAACTAGACCTCTACCTATTAGTATTGTTGTGATTCAGGCCCAGGGGATACAAAGGGGTTCTTCATTCCATTCATGTAACCTGCAGGCGATTTTATGAAGTCTCAGAGAGCTCCCTAGTGGAGGAGCTAGTGAAAGCTGTATCAAACTTATCCAGCTCAGTGTTTCCCTAGCTGAATAAAATCGTCTGGCACCAGCGGTCGCAAAAAATGAAGCCCTTGCCCTGAAAAGGTTAGAAAAGATCTTGAACTCGTTAGCTGCGATTTTTGTAAGATATTTTTTTCCCCGGCTACCCCCACGCTCCCGTGACTTAGCCAGCTGAATGAAATCGTCTGGAGTTAGCCGGAACAGAATACTACAGTTGTCCCGACCAAGACTAGGTTAGTGTTTCCAGGACACTCAAGCTACCATGACTCACTCTCAGCTGCGTTAATTCACCAGGTATTAACCAGCATAAAAAACGATAGACGTTACCGTAAGATGGTTCATATACAGTAGGTTAGGTTGATATAACAAGAGAGTACTGTTATTTAACCTAATTTGCCGCTGGTGTTTGGGATATTTTGAACAGGTGTAGGTATGTAAGATTATACTCGTACTGTATGTGTGAGTCATATGCAAGTGTCGTTAGGTTAGGAGGTTGAAGCAGACTGTTAAGGTGTGCCAGAAATTATGATCAGTATATGTTGTTAACCCCAGCACTGACGTATTTTGCGTTATCATTGCTACCTCGAGACCATTTTACTGATATTAGATACATGGGGAGGGGTTACATATAGCCTTCATTAGCCCCCATATCCAGATCTGAATAAAATAATCTGTTGTTAGCCGAGACAAAGTGCGTCATCGTAGTGAAGGGATTAAGATTTCTTTCGACACAGATGTCGCTGCTAGTTAATATAAATCCTTTATGGTGAAGGGAAAAATAGGATTAGTATATTGCTAAGCTTTTATCTATTAAGTTTGGTTTCACTACTGATAATATGTCATTCAAAGTGTGGAAGGTATCATGATTAGTAACAGTATATGATTAACCTTTTCAACTTGATGACTACTTTTACATTGTATTATCTTTTAATACCGGACAGTTTTATTCAGCTTTGGAGGGATTTTTCAAACTAGAGGATTTACATATGGTCTGCATTAATTCCTTCAATTGTGAATTAAGTAAAATGCGTCTCCAGACTGAAGGGTTAACTTTTCGTGTGATGTCAGCATTATCCGGTTCAATACCTTCGATAATATGATTTCATTTTATATTTAATTTTTTCAAATACCAAGCACTGTACTCAGCTAAGGAGAGTGCCCTCGTAGTGGAGTGATTAATGAAGTCTATCTAATGTTTTCAGTTTCAAATATGTCTCAGAAACTGAACGTTATCGCCCTGAGATGGCAAGAATATTCCTGTCAATAGAGCAGAAATGCTAAGAGAGCACAACAACGCTGTTCCTGAACTTTGACCTTGGCTCTCGCCTTTGATCTTTAATCGATTTGCAGAAAATTCACACACACACACACACACACACACACACACACACACACTCACACACACACACAGTGTAAAGTGCCAAGTATGATCCGCATCGAATCAGACATTTGAGGTGACGCCGACCCCTGAAATGTTACCGTGACCCATGACATCGATCTTTGATTGATCAGCACTAAAACTGCATCTCCTTTTCCCAGATCAACACACAATGTATGTGCTAGTTTTCATCCAAATCGGATCAGGCATTCATGAAACACTGCGTTAACATGCATACATACATAAATTTAGGTACAGCACTTAAAAGTACAGTGAAAAGCGCCCAGAGAGCGCATACTCGTACAACCACCAACGCCAATAAAATTTATGATTTACTGCTGTAATTCTTTTTTCCTACCAGACGAATACTTTTACGGTCTCACGTTGTCGGTTAATTCTAAGGTCTTACTCAACCATATTACACAATCTCAAAAAGAGCATACCATCGCCAATGCCAACAAAGTTTATGATTTATTCCTGCATCTGGATCCGAATCCACCTCAAGATCTAAAAAGCTTTTCCTTGACCCACTGCCCACCTATCTGCGAGATTTCATTGATATCCAACAACTCTTTGAGATAGCCTATCATGTACACAGAGACGAGTGAATACATAACCTTCGGCCAACAAGGACACGGGTAAATACATAACCTCCGATCAACTTCAGCGGACTCGATCGCAATAGCTACTCCTTCAGGGTGGCTAATAACAACGACGTGTCCATACTGAAGGGGTTACTAGTACACACGTACGGCAGCTATTCTTATGTCATTTTTATTACAACTTCTAATAATTACTCCATTCTACAACCACCACCACAATCCCCACATCCAATAATTACTCCATTCTACAACAACCACCACAATCCCCACATCTACAACAGTTATCCACAACCACCACAATCATCCACAACCACCACAATCATTCACAACCACCACAATCATTCACAACCACCACAATCATCTACAACTACCACCATTCCCATAACTATCATAATCCCCAAAGCCACCACCATTTCCATAACAAACCACAATCCCCCACAACCACCGAAAAATCCTTAACTGGCACAACCATCACAATCCCTTAGCTACGAGGACCCAGCAAAACTACCAACATTTTTAAAACTTTCGGAGTTAAAAATGGCCCTCAGTAACCCCTTCACTCCTAGAGGGCTCTCTTTAGTTTAAAACCGTCTGGAGGTAACAAGGATAGAATAGAAGAAATAGGTCATTGGATGGATGGGGCTAGCATAGATCCCCTCAGCATTTTTTTCCTGAAGTGCCAAGTACCAACCACATTCACCTTCCATCCCCGGCCCCAACAACCGCTAAGACTGAGTGTGCTTCTGTACCACCTCATCGCCACTCTTTCCACCACAGCTATCACAATCACCACAGCTCTCAGTACACATAGTCGCCATTTACTGTTATGCATTTAGTTATTTAACCCCCCCCCCCTCCCCGCCTACATTGGTATCACATCACTATTTTTTTCACCTAAGCCTTAGCCCCGCAAACCCCGCTTTGAGACAGTTGTCGGCGATCCCGCCACCTACCAGTTTTTCTACAGTTTAAGTATTTGAGTAAATTTGAGTGAATTTTCCCTATGCAGAATTTACAACTGTGTGTATAAGTGTCTTGGACGTACCCGGTACCATCCCAATGTAAGGTTTGCGAATCCAGCATATATGCAACAGTTTTTGAGTATATTAACCCGCCGAGTCCCGACCGTTTTTTTACCCAGCCTACCCCCAGATCCCGACCGATTTTCGACTTGTTTTTCGGCTGAAACCTTCGCTTTTGGTGAGAAACATCGAAAATTCATAGTGAAATCGCGATCTTGAGGTAAAAACAAATGTTGATACAGGTGTCACTCAACCTTACGTTTTCCTTCTTTTTCAGGGTACCTGGCTAAGAAAACGAACTATGGAAGGGTTAACTAATTCAAGCTACTTTAAATTACGTATTTATTTCAATTATTTGGTACGAGTTTATGTGTAGTAAAAGTCTATAATGGTTTTCACACAATAATATAGGCGTTTATAAGCATTGTTCACTTACCCAAAACCCCAGTATATGGCACCTTCCTTTACGACATTATCACCTCATCACTTCTGTTTGTTTCTACCTCTAGCTTCTTTGTTTCTTTATCCTCTACCTCAGGAATCACTTTCACCGTGAATTTCGTTATTAGAGAGACCGTGGGGCAACATACCTTTACTGGCTAGGTTGCTGCTAACAGGTGAATTGCCCAGTGTGGGGGGAGGGGGGAGAAGGGGGGTTAGGAGGGGCCAGGCAGTATCCCCACTTGACAGCAGGTAGAGGAAGGTCTCCTACATATGCCTACCAAAAATCACCCGCGAATGTTGAAAAATGTGCACACAATGGGCATTGAAATTGCGTGATGTACGGTGCACGTCGTTGGGTCTGTCCGCGGAAAAAAAAAATAGCGACGTGCATCGTACGTCGATGGGATTCGGCGGGTTAAGTGTATATAGCTTTGTCTTGTCCTGTCTGTTTACGTTTTGCGCCATTATTCTTATGGAAGTGAAAAGTATTATCTTGTGTTTAGATTTACGACTCGGTGAGTGTTAATTGAATGTTGTTTCGCCAGTGAGAACAGTTTGTACTTTGTACCCTGTAGAAGCACTAGGAAGTGAGTGTAACTTTTTGTTTTGACTTGTTCAAGCCAGGGGCGCAGCCAGAAATGTAACTGGGGGGGGGGGGGCACAATGACTAACCAAGAGAAATATAAAAACACAATGCACTTCACCATTTGGGTTGATGTATGGCAAAATCACCCATCTTGCAGATTTTTTTATTACCTCAAAATACTAAAACATAACTTCAAACAATCAGACACTTCTGAACAGGTTAAATAAGATGCCATCCGACGCGACGCCTTTTTGCCATAATCCACATCACAGTATTTTCTCTCTTTAGGGCATGCATGTAACCTGAAAATGAGAAATATCTACTTGTTGACACCCAAAACCACCATAAATACAGCAAACTATAAAATATAGTAGTATATAATGCATGAAAAGTAGGTTTTCCCTTGTGAAAATCGCAAATGAAATTGTCCCAACTCACCTTGGGTAAAAAAAAAAAAAAAAATGGGCGAGTCGGGACGATTGTGTAATCCTTCAGCACTGCTCTCCTGCAAAAATGCATTTTCTGAATAAATCACAAAAAACTATAACAACTCACCCGCCAAAAAGTAGACCTTTAGCTCTAAAACTGACTGTGGGAGAGGAAAATTGGCAAAATATGTATTTTCAAAAATGAAATTCTACAAAGGTCAAAATGCTACACTTTTATATCTGCATATTTTTCATGCATTATTCGTGGTTCTATAGAAAACTAGTATTAACAACATTTGTCAAGTTGCGGCTTGACTGGGTACCATAAAATGGAAATGCTGGAAATGCCTTGGCATTTGGCATTGCAGTGCCCACTGTTCCAATTCACCCCGTGTCATGCACTGTCCCAACTCACCACACTCAACGCAAATGCCTATGAAAATCCATCGTCTGTTAAATACTTCACTTAGTTCAGTGATAATTAGTTTACTTCAGTGATGGTTGCCACACAGGGCACAGGTAGCTAAAGCCAGAAATATATCACAAGGAAAATCTTAAGCAGTCATTGGCTTCCAGCTTCTGCGTGCACCTACACTTATGTAGAGCTCATGGCATGACATTATCATTTGTTATTATTACTGGCAGTAATAATATCCTCTACAATGTAATACATTTGCTAAACATAAACTGACCTTCTAGAACTTGAACTCATGAAGTCCAATATTATTACTTGACTGCTGTGGCTGCTTCCGTTTTATAATAAAGAGAAACCCACAGAATACGTCTTTTCACTTCATGTCACACACAGTACAGCGTGCAAGTAGCGTAATTAGCAAGTTGTATGGACTGGTCACTGGTGCAACACCATCTGGTGAGAGTGACTGATGACCACTGAGCTCTATAGTATGGAGAGGCTTTCCCATCGGTAGCATCGCGTAGTTTATGTAGCCACCGCCACGGAATCGCTGGTGTAGCGGCAGCCATGTTACACCACGCCAGATGCCCGCGTTTTTGTACTGAGCTGCTCTGCGAGTTTTTGAAAGCAGCTGATGATTCCGGAAAATATAGTGCCTTATGGTCCACTGTGCAGCTTACAGATTACAACAATGGGCACAGCAATTCATCGAAGAGAGATGGCGTTACATGTCACAAGTAAGAAATATATCTTGTTGCTTATTGTTACATTACTGCTCCTTGGAGTGGGGCGGGAAGATTCTTCCCCAATATCCCTACATGAATGAGGCCACTAAAAGGGGCCCATTTATCTCCAGTCTTTCTCTCCATGTCCTCTTCTCTTCTGATCACTCTCTCGTAGATATTTCGATGTTTCTTTTTGCCTTTATCAGTCTGGACATACGGTTGGTTTCATGGCATGGATAGTCTAAGGACTTCCCGCATCAACACCATTACTTCGATGTAAAACAGCTTCAACATCACTATTATTTCAACGCTGATACCACAGATATTTTCCCTTTCTGCCATTACTGTACCTTTCTCTGCATTAGTGCCATAAGGGTAAGTTCTGCACTGCAGCAACCTATGACATAGTTTTATACTCATTGGCTAAATGTATCCGATATAATTCTTTGAACTAGGCAGAAAAAAAATCATTATCCACATATACAGTATTTTTGTATTATAAGCGACAAGTGTATCTTTATTAATAACCACTGCTTAGTGGAAATAATGTATCTGAATTTGAATTTGAGTACTGGTGTTCCAATATGGCGGCCAAAATCACACTCGCGGTGGAGATAACCACTCCATACTATAGAGCTCAGTGGTTTCTGTACTGAGCTGCTCTTGGGTTTTTGAAAGCAGCTGATGATTCCGGAAAATATAGTGCCATGGTCCACTGTGCAGCTTACGGATACAAAAATGGGCACAGCAATTCATCGAAGAAAGATGGCGCTACATTCGGAAGAAATATATATTGTTGCCAAGTGAATAACATTACTGCCCCCTGGGGTGGGGCAGGAAGGTTCTTCCCCAGTATCCATACATGAGTGAGGCCACTAAAAGGTGCCCATTTATATCTCCCGTCTTTCTTTCCATGTCCTCTTCTCTTCTGTTCACTCTCTCTTGTAGATATTTTCATGTTTCTTCCTTCCTTTATCAATCTGGACGTACGGTTTCATGGCATGGATAGTCTGACTTCCCACATCAACACCATTACTTCGACATAAAACAGCTTCAACATCACTACCATTCAATGTTCATACCACAGTATCTTTTCCCTTTCTGCCATTACCTTTCTCTAAATCCATAAAGGGTAAGTTCTGCACTGCAGCAATCTATGGCATAGTTTTATACTCACTGGCTAAATGTACCCCATATAATTCGTTGAACTAGGCAGAAAAAAAAATCATAATCCACATATGTTTTTGTATTATAAGCGACAAGTGTATGTTTATTAATAACCACTGCTTAGTGGAAATAAAATATTTGAATTTGAATTTGAGTACTGGTGTTCCAATATGGCGGCCAAAATCACACTCGCGGTGTAGATAGCCACTCCATACTATAGAGCTCAGTGCTCTTCATACTACAGAGCTCAGAGCTGATGGCTGAGGCAAGTGATGTGCGAGTGACACTTAGCTGATGGCCGGTAAACGTTGCCACGATAGTTTATTTTTCTTGCCGATTCTACCACATGTAGCCCTACATGCCTACAGGTACTCTTAACTAGTTAATTACATACACCTATTCGTAGCGGAGTTTCTCGTTTTGAAGATAATGTGTCATAAGACACACAAAAAAACTGAAAATTTTGCAGAGCGGCACAAGTTTCTTGCTTCCTTTCCTGCCTCCTCTCCTCACCCGTCCGGGCGCCAACAGCCCCCCGTGCGTAAATTCGAATATCCGTCTCACTGTTACACCTAAAGTAAAGTAAGTTTTAAAAAGTATATGTTTATACAAGACTTTTTTTACTTAGAATTGCGTATTTTTTCAGTTCGTATTTTGGTTCGAGCTGAGTTTTAGTTCTGAGTGACACAGCGTTTCAGTATATTGCTGTGTGCTACGCAGTAATGTGGAACTATTTGAGTTTGGCAGATTGACAATTTGTGGCAGTCCTGTGTGTTTGTGGTTGGCGCCTTTGTGTTCGTGGTTGTAAACTGCTGCTGTGTCTGGTAAGTATATGGTATCAGCGTTTATTGTGCAGTCCTGGAACCGCCATTATGTTAGCATTGTGCTGTGCACACCCCTTCGACGCGTGGAACTTCGTTACTTGTGATCCCTCTCACACGGTAGCGTCTGAGACTGGAGAAATGCTAACAGCCAGTCAGAATGCTCCCCACTGATATAATTGGGTAAATCGTGCCAGACTGAGTTAGGAGAATGTTTTAAACAAAAATGGAGATATGGACGAATTCCCGACTCTTGTTAAGCATTCCCCTGCGCATGGTGCTATAAGTGTTTCCTTAGTTTTGATCATCGTTTTCACCAGTGAAAGCAGTTTATATCTTGTGTATACAGTTATTTAGTGATAAATGGTGTTGGTTTAACGTTACTTTCCTTTTCAGGTAGATAGTGTGGAGTAAGATTTCCTTTCCCTCTTTCCTAAGAAATTTCTGACTGCTTTCCTATCCTGCATAGTGGTCCATCTCACTATTTCCTGCCGAATTCGGCTGGAGAGTTTTGCGGGTGGGGTGGGCCTTCCTGTTTTTGTATCCTTGTCTTTAACTGATAGAATACTTTTGTTAGTTATAACCTTCCCTAAATCAAACAGTCACGAATGGACCAACATATCTATTGATGCTCGATTTCCTCTGTATTCCTTTGTACTCATAATTGGTACTACTACTACTACTACAACTACTACTACCAATAATAAAAGAAGAAGAAGAACAACAATAATAATAATAATTATTATTATTATAATTATAATGATCACTAGAATTCTGGAATTACTGAAGGAACATTCAAAGAACTCCACATTCCAGATGAAAATACCTGTTATCACTGTAGATCTAATACTGAGGGACTTTTAGTATGACTAAATTTTTTTATGAATTTTGGCCTGTGATCTTGAGGTCAAGGTCATTTCATACTATGCAAATCATGTTCACTCATGACCCACTACATTTCCACCGGGTTTGGTTAATATCGGCCAGATACTTTCCGATGTAGCACCTTCAGGCATGAGGCAGCCATTTTGATTTTCCTCAGTATCTCAGAAAGTATTTGTTGGATCTCAGTATCTATACCCAGGTGCACAGTAGGACCACGGAATACTGGCCGGTCTGGGTGTGTCCGGTCGGTCACCTTTACTCTGTGCCATACTTCCAACTGACCCNATTTGTAGATGGCCTTGGTACAGCCCCCCATTTACACCCTGCCTCTATGGCTATTTGTAGATGGCCTTGGTACAGCCCCCCATTTACACCCTGCCTCTATGGCTATTTGTAGATGGCCTTGGTACAGCCCCCCATTTACACCCTGCCTCTATGGCTATTTGTAGATGGCCTTGGTACAGCCCCCCATTTACACCCTGCCTCTATGGCTATTTGTAGATGGCCTTGGTCATCCCCCCATTTACACCCTGCTCTCTCTCTCTCTCTCTCTCTCTCTCTCTCTCTCTCTCCTGTGTGTGTTTGTGTGTGTGTGTCTGTGTGTGTGTGTGTGAGGGGGGTGCAGTCTCATTAAGGCAGTATGGTGTATGGCAATTATTATTATTATTATTTTTATTATTATTATTATGGTGTACGTGCGTGCGTGCATGCATGTGTGTGTGTGTGTGTGTGTGTGTGTGTGTGTGTGTGTGCGGCACACCGCACAAGCAACGTGCCAGTTGTTGTACAGAGTTCTTTGTAATTACTAACAAAAAGCGAATCTTTCATAAAAACCTTATAGCTTTTTTGTACAAGGAAAACTATACTGGACTGTATCAAGGTCATCTAAAAATATTTGTATATGGCCTTGGCTGTACGGAAGGTCAGTTGGAAGTATGGGTGACGGGACACACCCAGACCGGCCAGTATTCCAGGGTCCTACTATACTATATGTTGACTACATACTGGAACATTTGCAAAGCAATGTATTCTGTAGTTTTTGCTGTGCACGGGAGCAAAACTTGATAAAATAACATAGAGGGCGCTAGTGGTAGGGAAAAAAAAAGTTTGTGCCAAAAGAAGCCTGTAACCGAGATTCATCACACCTGAAAATTTCAAGACTGGCTTGAACGGTCTTGGAAAGCCAGCCTTCTAGATCTTTCCCCCCTCCCCCCCCCAAAAAAAAAAGAGAAATAGTATCTACAATAAGAACGCCACAGAATATGGAGGTCTTAATAACAATAATAATAATTAGATGTGCGGTTTCTTTCTGTGCATTTGGAGAAAACATGGGAACTGCATACCCAATCGTGCATAATGTGTGTCGGTTTCTTTGAAATCCCTGTGCTCACAGTCTCCTGTTTCAAATCATTTTTATGTTTGGAAGCGTGGCTGACCCCCCAAGATCACAAAAGGGGTCACACTCCCTAAATATTGCATTATGGATTAGAGTCCATTGCATTACTTGTATTAAGGTAGCAAAGCCAATTATCTACACTTCTTTCACTACTTATGAGATTTTTCTTTTTTGGTGAAGGGGGCTGACCTCCCTAAAATTCATGTTGAAAATTTATAGTGGAAGCGTTAGGAGAAACACAGTAAAGTGGTTTGGCCCTGTGGAGTGGAAAGGTATATGAGAGAGGGGGGTGTGAGCTGGGAGCAGGGCAGCGAAATGGCGGGGGACAGAGCGACATGGAGGTGATTTGTTTGTGGCCACCCTTACGGGACTAAGGCGTCTGACAATAGATAGATAGAAGACCTTCCCAGTAACCCAATGAATTCAGCTGAGAAATTTAATTCAAATTCATCAAATAACCCATAGCCCAGCCAGACAAAATCATTCCGTACCCGGGCCTATTTGCGTCCTGGTCACGCATGACGTCATCAAGTGGACAGGTGTTTT
Organism: Birgus latro; assembly: GCA_018397915.1. Classification (NCBI taxonomy): domain Eukaryota; kingdom Metazoa; phylum Arthropoda; class Malacostraca; order Decapoda; family Coenobitidae; genus Birgus; species Birgus latro. The sequence continues at coordinate 33,202 of JAGKTI010005438.1, read as the reverse complement.
GACGGGTTGCCAGATAGTGCTTTACATTGTCAGTTGTCAAAAGGTCACCACACAGGTCACAACTAAGGGTCCCTCTCAGGCAGACAGCTTAATTAATAATAAGCATTATATTTACTGTATTATGAGCACGAAGTATACATACATCCCAAAAAAAAAGACTAACTGGGTCCCGAACAGGTGTCCAGTGTCTAGCGCTCACATTTTCCCACCATTTTTGTATATTTCTACCTAGGCTTTTCCAGTGCTAGTAACATAAAACATCTCTACAATAAATCAGTGTTACCGAAATCAGTAAGAAATAATAAGGGCATGGAGTACATCAGGACTAACAGAGATACGAAAGATAGTCTGGAAGTGTTTGGCAAGAAGTCTTGTCATTCCCCCCCATACCTCCATCCCCTTCTTGTACCGGTAAATACACCTGACTCTCACTCTCTCTCTCTCTCTCTCTCTCTCTCTCTCTCTCTCTCTCTCTCTCTCTCTCTCTCTCTCTCTCTGCATATATACAATAAAATGTTTAAAATCAAGGAAGTAGGACTATTTAATACAGTAGCATGCACTGCATAAAAATACCAGTAAGTACACGGTACCAGTAATGAGATAAGCATTTGTTGTTTTATGATTTTATAAACAATGACAGTAGGTCTTGTTTCTTTGTTCGTTTTGGGGTTTGATATAACTTATTTAGTTTTACTTTCATCTTCCTAATCCTGATGGCTGGAACATGTATAAAAATATCCAAGTTTTTAGATTTATAGTTCATACTGATTGTACATTCCAGAATATGAACTATGTAAATAAATGACAGTTACAATAGCGTTTTTATTTTTCAAATTACAAACCTTATATATTACAGACTACTCCTTCGTGGTGTTGGAAGGACAGAAGTCAAGAGTGAGAGCAGTGGAAATGAGTTATTTGAGAGGAGCATGTGGAGTCACATGCAGAGACAGACTAACAAATGAGGAAGTGTAGGAGCGTTGTGGTGTGCTTGAGGACGTGATGGGAAGCGTTAGGAGAAACACGTTGAGGTGGTTTGGACATGTGGAGAGGATGGAGAGTGAAAGATTGACGAGGAGAGTGTATGTGAGTGAGGTGGAGGGGGCGAGAGGGAGGGGGAGGCCGAGGATGAGATGGAGGGATGGAGTGGAGAGGTATATGAGAGAGGTGGGTGTGAGTTGGGAGCGTGGTAGTGAAATGGCAGGGGACAGAGTGACATGGAGGCGATTTGTTTGTGGCCACCCCGTTCGGGATTGAGGCGTCTGGCAATAGATAGATAGATAGATAGATATTTGCTTTACAGTATTATGTTCTGAGATGGGAGAGGGTGCAGAAGTAGAAGGGAACAGAGTGTAGGCAGGAAATGTCTGGTTGGGCTATGGGAAATATGGGAGAAGGGGTGAGTGCGGAGAATGACAGCTACACCTCACTCTCTCCCTCGTGAGGGAGGCGGGGGAGGGGGGGGGGAGTTGGGAGGGTGATGGAGGGAAAGAGGTGGAGCCACGACTCGTCCACGGCATGACGTCATCAAAATCTGCGTGCGGAATGACTTTGTCTGGTTGGGGTATGAAATAACCTACAAGGAGTTAACGCACACACACACGCACACTGGATTTCACTCAACGGTATAGGGCGCGTTGCCGAAAATGATACCATCCTGCTTCGTAGGATTAATAATAATAATATTAATAATGATACTACTACTGCTACTACCACTACCTTATGTGTCATGTCACTGAAAACGTCGGCAGTCTCGGTATGCTATTGTTCTATCTAGATTGCCGCGTGAAGTACCCTCCGGTGTTGACCATCTTCAATTAGTAGCTCTAGACTGCTCCTTCTACAACTACTACTACTATTAATGCTAATACCATTTCTACTGCTGCCTATATTATTTCATCTTTCCTTCACCGTAACTATCACGCCTACTACCACGGTACCACCATAACAGTCCCAACTTTGCCACTGTTACCAGAATTCCGTTCACTATTACCACTGCTACTTTTAACACGCTGTCTGCCACTGGAGATTATAGAAAGCGAGACTGGACAGCCGCCATGTTGGCTCAGCGAATGTATGTTTGCTGGACTACGTTTAAGTTCGTGTACAGAGATCAGTGACTTGCTGCTATTTACCACCAGTCACTTAACTGCTGTTCACATATGGCACGTTTGTGAAAATTAGTTATTCTGTCGTTGCACAGGTATTACTTTCTTAATATGTAAAGCTTCAGCAAAATTATATATTCCTCAATACATCAAGTAGGATTATTTCTAAGCATATAGCGATAAGTGTGTTGACAGGCGACGCTAGACAGATTAATACCGAGTGTTTATTTTGCCCGCGGTTTTTAAGTTTTGATAGTTTTTGTTATATCCATTATTATGTTAAAGTGGTTTTCATGGGGAAATTACCAAGGCTTACTCCCTTATGTGGTTTTTATGAAAATTATTATTTTTTTATTCGTGTTGAAATGAACATTAATTTGTAGTGTCAAGATGGTGGCGACCATCATCCACTCACTTGATGAAGTACTACCTGCTTCTTACTTCACCTTTATCATTGTTTTTGTCTGCCCTCGTCTCTTCCTATTTCTCTCATCTTTCCAGGCACTTCTTATTACCCATCTTTCCATTTCAGGTGGCTTTACAGTAACTGAGTGACAAGTCAAATGGTTACAACGCTAGGTGTAACCATATAACCATACGTGCTCTAGAACGTGTCAGCAAGTGGGTTGGCAGAGGGTTAGTGCCCCTACCCGTAAAACCACTAACTCAAAGACAAACGGCCATCTCTTATGGGATTAAGGTGTCTGCCTAGAGATAGAATTCAGTGACATCATACCATATTATAGTTACCTCAGATCGCATTACAGTATTACTGCATTACTTATTTCAACAAACATTCAGTTGCCCTACAGGTATGACAAAGATAAGGCTTGGGCTATGCAGTATTATTCCTCTCTCTCTCTCTCTCTCTCTCTCTCTCTCTCTCTCTCTCTCTCTCTCTCTCTCTCACACACACACACACACACACACACACACACACACACACACACACACACACACACACACACAAATGACTGATATTAAGATTAATTAAAAGGTTGCATATGCATTATGTTCTCTTTCATCATGCACTGGTAATATATTCCAGCTGTGAAAAATCCTTAAAATTAATGATGCCAGATATAAAATGTCCTAACCTAGAGTATCAAAGGCTGATTGGTAAACATGTAAAGTTATATCAGTCAAAAGACATAGGTTCCCTACACTACTGATGTTGTATCTTCGTCTCAGTATGGCATGATCTTTACAGTCTCTGTCTGCCACTACTGCCATAACTACCACTTACTACAACCATGTCTTTCAACACTATAGCCATAATAACTAACACAACCACATCTGTCACAATACCCACCATATCTATCACAACTAAAAGCATATCTGCCAGCTACCACAACAACCATCATATCTGCCACAGCTAAGACCATATCTACCGCCACTAACTACTACTCTCTACAACAGCCACTGCCATATCTACCACCACAACCACTATACCACAAATTCCACCCATTTTACCACCACAACTGCCTGGGCTGTGGAGTCGGTGATAATATATCCCAAGTCTGACTCCGACTCTAGAAATTTTACAAGTACGACTCCGACTGCGACTTAAATATATACTGTACTATTAATACGGCACATGGACATGATGCAGGTAAATGAATCATATTCATGAATTTTGACTGACGCAATTCTTAAATCTTTATTTTAAATTCTCTGCTTATAGTGTGTCACGAATTTCCTACATTGTGAAATTGTGTAGCGTAAATCGTGACATTGACTGATTTTGTGGGAGTGACGAATAGTTCTGAAATCCATGAGATTTCACTCATTCTCTTAACCGTCCGCTTGTGTACTTATATTTGCATCAAGTTTTCAAATCTTTCATTTTCTCACGGGTGACTGTCTTTATGTACAGACAGTGCATTCCTCTGAGCGATAATTTCTGAAATGTCATTTCTTTGCACTTCCCTCACTGGCCGTTAGTTAGCCACGCCCTTTTCACACAATGCTCCTTGTGTCAGCCAGTATCGAGCTTCAGTCGTCCCTTAGCAGTCACGGAGAGCGGGTTTGCGATACCTAACGCGGATAGATTTCCTCTCAGTGATCTCAAACATCCTGCAGTATTGGCGTTTTCTCGAATCTCCCACCAGCCTGGTGATCGACTATAGCAGCGACGGTCTCATCTCTACTGACCAGTATTTCTTTTGTTTTTCGTAGGCTTAAGGCTATTTAGATATTCAGCTTAGTGCTTTATTTAGCTATTTGTTTGAGTGCTGGAGTGAGTGCATTTCTTTCCTTTGATTTTGAATGGATTCATGTAACGTAAATTTATTTTCATGTAATTAATAAATTTACAGTTCGTTTTCTTGAGCTTTGTTAAATGTAACAGTCATGTTTGATTTCCCCACATATTTAGTGCACTTTTGCTACTCCAAGTTAGCACAATTCCTTATATTAATCACAACTGGTACTTATGCCAGCTCTTGGTATTAATTCTTAAATCCGTTGTGCCAGCTAAGAGTTCGGCTCAGCCAAGATCCTGTTTATTATTATTATTATTATTATTATTATTATTATTATTATTATTATTATTTGAATGTTAAAGGGTGAACTAACTTTCTCAGAGGCCAACAGTACAGTAATACAGCCTTCTTGAGTGTTTAGTCTCTGCTGTGTGCTGTTGAGAAAGTCTATAAATTCTCGACTCCAGAGAATAGGCAAAGTAAGCCAGCATAAAAGTGAAATCGCCACTTGATGTCACGAGTCGATTTTCTGGTGATAATCATCTCGATAGTTATTTCTATTGTCCACAGACATATTCCCATTCCCTCGTGACATCCGGTGTCACATTTATTTATTATATAAAGTTTAATCTCATTTCCCCCCTGACATCTGGCGACCTCATTCCAGGATATAAACTCCTAGCCTTGAATTACCAAAATCACTCACTCACTCTTAGCTAGGTAGACTGCTGCACGGCATCCAGTATATCAGTCTTCACTCAGTCTCAATCTGAGCATCATGGCAACCAGTACATACCTACAGGAAGCCAAGAAAATGGGGCTTACTAACTCCCAGGAAAATAAAGATTATGTCCTGTTGCTCTGGAATTACAAGCAGCAACGCGAGAATGCCGCCCGTGAAGAGCGGAAAATAGAACGTGAACACGAGCAAGCACATCGTGAGGAATGAGAGAGAGAATGTGAATACGAGCGAGAACAGAAAGAACTTGAGCGTGAGAAACGTGAAAGAGAACGTGAACACGAGCGAGAACTACGTGAACACAAGCATGCCGAGCGAGGCACGTGACAAATACGAGCTTGAAGTGCTGAAGCTCAAGTGAGACTCCTCGGCTTCAGGCACATCGGGTGCAGCCAACCCAAGCTCCACGAGTACTCTCCCAGCATCTGTTCTAGCAACTCCATGCCTCAAGCTTCCTTCTTAGAAGGAAGGCGAGCGAATCGAGCCATTCATAGCTCGTTTCGAAGACATGCCACAGCAGTACGATCTGGATGAGGCAACTAAGCGGCTTCAGTTCCTTAGCCTGTTTGAGGGCCCTGCCCTCGACATTCTCCACAGAATTCGCAGAGATAATCTCACGTATGAGATGATGAAGACTGCACTTATCAAAGCGTACGGTCTTACCGTTGATGATGCTAGGAATCAGTTCGTGAAGGCGCGTCTCCAGGAAAAGGAGACAGCTGTTCAGTTTCTTGACCGTCTCACGCATATTTAGACGAGTAGATGGAGAAGGATGAGACTCCTAGCACGCGAGAGGGAATAATCGACCTTGTGCTGCGCACACAGCTGGAAAAGTCGTGGCCTGCCGAGCTTATGGCCCAGCTCAAGATGTGCAAAGTAAAAGATGCAAACCAAATGGTGGAAACGGCTGATGCATTCTTTACTGCGTACGGGTACCAAACTCGTAAGTAAGAGTCCTGGAACAGGACAGATACTGCCAAGTCTGGGAAGCCATCTCAGAGCGAATCCCAGCGACAAGGCCATTCTCAGAGTAATGGTCATGGTCCAGGCAAATCGCAGAAGGACCAGGGGCAGAATACACAGAAACCTGATTGGAAGAGGTTCAAGCAGTACCCTAACCAGCAGCAGTATCCCAAACAGCAGCAGTATCACCCATGCAATCGACAAGCAGGACAAACCTTTTCAGCACCAACCCCAGTGTATCGGAGGCAGCAGGCAAATGCAGCCATCATTCCCCAACAGGCGCACGATGGTGCCGTCCCCACCAGCACAGGTCCTCCTTCACACTTCACTAGTCCCCCTCAGATGGTGAACTCTCCTCCACAGGCCATCAATGCTCCTGCTCCCCAGATGGTGTATACAACTCCTCATGCACCTAGTCAAAGTACAACTCCTCGTGCACCTAGTCAAAGTACGACTCCTCGTGCACCTGGTCAAAGTATGACTCCTCGTGCACCTAGTTCGGGTATGACCCCTGTCACGTTTGAAGAGTTGTGTGCCATGCAGCCTTATCAATGCCTAGCTGCTTCCTCCACAGGCCCTCCCACAGGTAACAGTGCCTTCCTTGTTCAGCCAGGGTTTGTGGGAGGTGTTTCTGTAAATGTCCTGAGGGACAATGGTTCCTCATGTTTCACTGTCAGGCAGTCTTGTTCGGCCTTAAGAATACACAGGCAGACAGGTCCAAGCTCAGCTTATTGATGGATCAGTGAGATTGTTCCCTGAGGCACATAACCAGGTAGCATCTCCCTTTTACACAGGTTCAACAGTTTTTTTTTTTTTTTATGTGTCCGACTCTGGGCATAGGCTTCACAGCCTGCTATCAAGGCCCAGTCGTCCTCCTACAATCTACATGTCACCACTTCGGCGCTTAACACCCACCGTCCATATTGAATACATGCTAGGGCTGTCTCATACAGGACTGGTGTATTGGTATTAGCGGGGTCATTTTTACATGTCGGCGGGTCTTCTGGTAGATCAGTAAAGCCTGATTTAATGAAATTCAAATCCTTAAACTGTTCCCTGCACCAACGAGGATTCGAACCTGGGTCCCACGGGACCGCAAGCCAACTCTCTACCGATCGAGCTACTGCCTCCCCAGTTGCAGTTGTCATGCAAGAACCTATGTTTGACCTCACCATAGGTAACATACCAGGTGCCAAGTATAGTTGCTCCATAGATGTCACTACTCAGACTTTGGCTGCAGTAACACGGGCCATGGCCAAGGCTCCAAATCATGTCGCCCTGGTGGCCATTGCATTGCCGCAAAATCAGATTTGTAGTCAAGATGTTGTCCAAGAACAACAGTCTGACCCGACACTTGCTGTTGTGCGGAAGAAACAAAAGGGTAAAGTGACCAAATATTCACGGGGTGGACGAGCCAGGTTCCTTCGCAAACATGGACGGCTCTACCGTGAGTCATGAACACCCGAGGGCGAGGTTCGACTGCAGTTTGTCGTTCCCGCGAACTACCACCAAGCAGTGTTAGAATAGGGTCATTGTTCAGCGTCAGGCGGTCATATGGGCAAAAAGGAAACCCAAGGCCGTACCCGTGCTGACTTTTTCTGACCGGGAATGGGACAGGAAATAGATAGTTTTGTGTGCTCATGCAAAGTGTGTTGACGTACCACCATTCAGGAACGTTTCCTTCCTGCGCCGTTTGCATCCACGCCCATGCCCATAATCTCTGAGTCACGTGAGAGAGAGGGCAGTGGTAACGTGGGTGCAGACCTGATGTCTCGCCCGTTGGCCCCACAGGACATAATATGTCTAGGGTCTGTACATACATATGTACCGTAGGTTATAAGCCCACAGTCACGGCGATCCCAACTGTGGACACCGATGACGAATGGGCAGTCACGGCGATCCCAACAGTGGACACTGACGACGAGCCCTTATTAGTTGTAAGTGTAGGGCTTGTACATACTGTGTGTACCGTAGGTTAAGGGGGAAGTTCGAGACCCCCGCAGAGGCAACCTGAGGCTGTGTCTGAATTACTTTGAGGTGTGTCTCGAGCTGTGGGCCTCTCTGAGGATTCCCGGAGAATACACAAAATCCACATGAGTGTTCACACCCATGCAGGGTGTTAAAATGTGACCTGCCCAAGTATGCATAGGGATCCTCGACTTACCTTTATTAGCAGTAAGTATAGTTATAAGTATGCAGTCACGGCAATCCCAACCGTGGACACCGATGGCGAATGGGCAGTCGCGGCAATCCCAACCGCAGACACTGATGACGAGCCCTTTAGTAGCCGTAAGTATAGGTTATAAAGGGCAAGTAACAAGAAAATAATGGCAACCTCAAATGTACGAAACTCTTGCTGTCAATTGTTTTTCAGCTAAAGTGTGCTTTCTATTGTATATGGATTGATTGCTGGGCAGATGGTAATTGTAATTTAATACAAATTGTCACATAGACACTATTGATGCTCCAACTTGACTCATTCCACAGGTACAGTTGGTGGGTGAAGCTGTTTTGCTGTGCAGGTACAGCGACAGGTGAAGCAGTTTTGATGTGCGGGTCAGCTGACTGTCTCTGCTGCACACTGCCACCTCTTCTTCTCTGCTCTCACCGCCTTTATTGTATTATTGATTTGTATCATTATAACTTTATACGTAGGTACAGTTACACTACAACTGTCACACCTACACCGTGTATCACATACACCATGCTACATAACAATTAGTTGTCAATATAAATGTAGCGAACTTTCGCTCAGTTTGACCTGAGTACAGGATTTTTCACTGTTGTCACAGAGTTTTTCCCTCAAGCTTTCTTCTCTTAATGGAAATATAAGGTTTTTACACTCATGGGTGACAGTGCTGTTCTCCTGTAGCAGGATAGTAGACACACCACAGTGTGAATCTTGTGTGACTGAGTTAAGATGTATGTATATATATATTGTTAACTTTTTCCCAGGAAAAATTTGATTTTCCAGGGGCGTAATGTCACGAATTTCCTACATCGTGAAATTGTGTATCGTAAATTGTGACATTGACTGATTTTGCGGGAGCGACGAATAGTTCTGAAATCCATGAGATTTCGCTCATTCTCTTAACCGTCCGCTTGTGTACTTGTATTTGCATCAAGTTTTCAAAACTTCCGGCATTTTCTCACGAGTGACTGTCTTTATGTACAGACAGTGCATTTCTCTGAGCGATAATTTCTGAATTGTCATTTCTTTGCACTTGCCTCGCTGGCCGTTAGTTAGCCACGCCCTTTTCACACAGTGCTCCTTGTGTCGGCCAGTATCTTCAATCGTTCCTCAGCAGTCATGGAGAGCGGGTGGATTTCCTCTCAGTGATCTCGAACATCCTGCAGTATTGGCGTTTTCTCGAATCTCCCACCTGCCTGGTGATCGACTATAGCAGCGACGGTCTCATCTCTACTGACCAGTATTTCTTTTGTTTTTCGTAGGCTTAAGGCTATTTAGATATTCAGCTTAGTGCTTTGTTTAGCTATTTGTTTGAGTGCTGGAGTGAGTGCATTTCTTTCCTTTGATTTTGAATAGATTCATGTAACATAAATTTATTTTCATGTAATTAATAAATTTACAGTTCGTTTTCTTGAGCTTTGTTAAATGTAACAGTCGTGTTTGATTTCCCCACATATTTAGTGCACTTTTGCTACTCCAAGTTAGCACAATTCCTTATATTAATCACGACTAGTACTTAGGCTAGCTCTTCGTATTAATTCTTAAATCCATTGTGCCAGCTAGGAGTTCGGCTCAGCCAAGACCCTGTTTATTATTATTATTATTATTATTATTATTTTGAATGGTAAGGGGTGAACTAACTTTCTCAGAGGCCAGCAGTACAGTAATACAGCCTTCTTGAGCGTTTAGTCTCTGCTGTGTACTGTTGAGAAAGTCTATAAATTCTCGACTCCAGAGAATTGGCGAAGTAAGCCAGCATAAAAGTGAAGTCGCCTCTTGATTTCACGAGTCGATTCTCTCGTGATATTCGACTCGACAGTTATTTCTACTGACCACAGACATATTCCCATTCCCTCGTGACATTCGGTGTCACATTTATTTAGTATATAAAGTATAATCTCATTTCCCCCCCGACATAGTGCTTGCATTAAAACAAATAAACCTTTATATATGGTTGTATAGTGTAACTACCACAACTACCATTATCCACTACAACTACCATTATCACCACCACCATCTGCCTGATTCTGCTGACCATAGGCGTCAAAAGCCACTAGGAGCAATACTTCACCGTCTTAGACTCTCTCTCTCTCTCTCTCTCTCTCTCTCTCTCTCTCTCTCTCTCTCTCTCTCTCTCTCTCC